>SKCR01042045.1:0-59701 GCA_019454045.1 Zanthoxylum bungeanum | reverse complement strand
GATTTACAAGACATGGTTGACTTCTAGCAAAGCATCGTGCCTTCCCAATTCTCCATAAATATTCTTAAAGGAATAGGTAACATATATCAGGCGTAGTATACGTAATATTGCGTATTGCGATCCAGTATCAGATGTCACGTGCTAAGCCTGGGGCTGGAATTGTGACTGCCCCGTACGAAGCACATATCGGATCTCTGGTAACTTGTCTCTATAATCGGATAAGCATGACCTACTCATATTATCCCGATAGCTGCAGCATATAAGAGTATCAGTTCCGTATCCTACGTGACCATCATCTCCATATGACTGAAGTGATACTTCCATATTGACATCACACCCAATACACTACGATTCTCAACATACCCAGAAGAGGCGTACACAAGACCTGTTAAAGCCCTGGACAACCAAAACCAAAGTATATTGATTGTCGCAAGTATTAGCGATGCAAGTCTCAAGTTAAGACCAAATACACCTACCATGATTCGGACTTCCATAGACACATAGTCATACTACCAATGGAATTCTGAGGGGTCTATCCAGAGCGAAGCTGTTTCCATACCATCAGTAAACACAACCTCTTATCACACTTGCATAAGTATCCAATACTTAAATATATGAGAACTATGCCGTTATGCTCTCACAACGCGCACAAGTGCAATACTAGTCTATTCCGCATTATCGATGTCCAATCTCGATAATACTACGACTAACGATTATTTAATGATTAAACCTTCGTGGATTGATACTGTCTCATATCATCTCAATCCGGAACTAATAATAAGGACTTTTATCATTTATGTATCATGGTAATCCAATTACAAATGATAAAAGAGCAATTTCATTTGTCACATAGTTAATTTGTACAACAACACCATGTTATGTACAAATAGTGATGCTATGGGTCATAATTGTCCAACATCCAAACATTTTGTGACTGAAAAATATAAGCAGAAGACACAGCCTTATTATTATTAGCACTATGTCAATTAACAGTCATTATATTAAACTTGAAAAGGCCCTGAGTGAGGTATATTTTTCCTATATAGATATCATTTTTGGTGAGTTGAAACTTGTCAGAAACAAATACAATCTTAAAGTCATTCTTGCTAAGGAGTGAACCCAAAACCAAGTTCTTTGGAATATTAGGACCAAGCAAAATATTCTTCAACGTAAGCTCATTATCGGATGTCATCTTCAGAACCGTTATGCCTTGTCCAAACACTTTGGAGGTAGACGGGTTTCCCATTGTCAGATTATTGCCACCATCGACCTTCTGATATGAGGAAAATATTTTACTATCAGCACAAATATGGCGAGTAGCCCCCGTGTCTATCTATCATTCTCTCAGGTTCCCAACCAAATCGGCTTCAGTTACAATTGCTGAGATATTCAACTCTGAGATCTCATCAGTTAATAACTCATCTTCAGTGACATAGGCCTCATTTTTCTTTTTTCTTGCCATTGTCTTGAGACTTCTTGTTTCTGCAATCTTTTGTCATGTGACCGTTTATCCCACAAACGTAGCACTTCTCCTTAAACTTCTTAATATTTTGATAAGAATCAGCTCCACTATTTTTTCTCTTTCTGCTACCTTTTTCATCTTCGACGATGTTGGCATTAGACTTCATAGTCTTGTAGCTAGCCTTCTCAGAATTTCTATTGTCCTATTCGATTCAGAAGCGAACTCCTAGATTTTCAAGACTCGTATGTTTCTTCTTGTGTTTTAGATAACTCATGAAGTGTTTCCATGATGGGGCAACTTCTCAATAATTATGGCAACTTGAAATGTATCATAGAATTTAATTCCCTCATCTAATATTTCATGAATGATTAACTGTAATTCACCCAACTGAGACATTATCGTCATTGAATCTACCATTTTGTAGTCCTGGAATCTACCCATGATAAATTTCTTATGTCCAGCATCCTCTGTTTTGTACTTCTTCTTAAGAGATTCTCAGAGAATCTTCGAAGAAGTCATACCATCATACACATCGTACAAGGTATTTTAAAGTCCTCCCAAGAGGTAGTTCTTTCACAAGAAGTCGCCTTGCGACCATGCCTCATCACAATTGCTTAGATGTTTCTGTTTCTCCCTCCACAGGACCTGGAAGATCTTCCTTGAGATACTTAGCTAACTGCAGTGTTATCGGGTAGAATAGTATTTTGCTCTACCATAGTTTGAAGTTTGCTCCACCAAACTTATCTAGTTTCTCTCTATGAGCGACCAGTACTATGATATTTCCACTAGGCATGTGTAATTGTAAATTATACAAAAGATAAATCACACAAAAATCAACTTTATGATCCTGTTTATATGTTATACTACAAATATACTTGTTGTTATTTTGGATAGTAATACCAAATAATACAAGTCCTTGAATTCGTGACCAAAATTTCTTATGATAGGTGAACAAAGAAAAATTCTCAGAGGACGAGGGGGTCCAATGTAACCACTTAAATCTCTGCCTACTTAGGCTCTTATTACATTGGTGACAGAATTGCCTTAATCATTTCATCAATAGAAAATCTTAGGCATTCAATCTTAGTGTTACACTTTAAATCTCAGCAAGAAATACAATATTTTTTAAATATATATATATATATATATATATTCAATCCAGTTTTGAAAGAATTACTTGTGTATAACTACACTTTAACTCTTAATCAAGTATGCAACAAACAATCAATAAACCATATTAAATAATCTCAACTTTAACACATAATCAACCGGGTGTATGCATGTGATAATTGAACCCCCTAATATTAACTAAAATCCATACTACCAAGTTTATAAAATTTTTCTTATGTATGATTTTTACTAAGTTAATATTTTATTAATAATATATTTAACTTATTTTACCAAATATCATAACAAAAGCATGTTTATATCATATGACAATTATCAAGTAAATATATGTTTTATGAAATTTATAAATTAATAGATTAATCTAAGTCTATGTCACTATTCCAAATATGGAAAAATTCCAGGTATGACTTGCATTAATGTCACGTTCGTTCAGCCGTTCGAACGAAACTTTCCAGAGATTTCACGTTTGTGAGACTTTAGTCACAACGTTCGAACGAAAATGTGAAACACAGAGTTTTTCCTTATGTGTTCGTCGGGCGTTCGAAAGCCCTTACATATTTTCCAAGCACTGAATACATTTTCTAGAGAAAAATATAATAATACATGTAAAAATCAGAGTTAACAATACATGTAAGTTAATAAGTTCTTATGATTGTTGGGTGGATGTGTTATTATTCATTTTTTAACATGCTTAATTCAATCAAATTATTACTATCAAACATGCAATCAAAGATAAACACAAAGACTTGGTTAAACCTTTAAATTCTAGAAGATGACAACTTGAGACCAAGTCGAGAAAATCTCTATCCTTAAGAACTTATTAGTCTCACCTCTGTACACTTATAGATCCATTGGCTAACGGTCTCCCAAGATACTTAGTTATTTCTTGATTTTGGGCACTCTTTTTGATCAAGAACTTGGACTTGAAAATGGTTGAAACTCTCTCTAATTCTTAAACTCTCTAATAAGTCTCTAAGGCTTATGAAAATTACATTGGATGTAGAATTAATTGAGTGAGTAAAACATGAGAACCTAAGGCCCTATTTATAAATATAGAAAGTTGTCATTAAAGAGGTTCTTTAGGTTTAAGGATGCAATCCTTAAAAGAGTTATAACTCTTCAATATACATTTTCAACTCAAATGTTATATTATTTCCCTCTAAAAAATATGTCAATTCATTTGATATTTTTCCTAAATATCACATATTAAATACATATCTTATCACAAGACACCCTATAAATAAATCTTATATTTAGAAAATTTCATATTAGAATATGTCGTCAACCATGTCCTTCGGGCAGCATAACGCTGGTGCTACTAAAATCACTGATTGGGTTTATGCCACGTGTCACCCCTAAGTTAGGCTTCAGAAGCAAACTTTATATTCTTAAGGTTGGAACTAAAGTGTCTTAATCAAATTTATTAAGATTTTGAGTCTATTCTAACAAATTTCTCTGAAAAAGTAAGGGCCGCTCTAGGTGTGGACAGCCAATGCCCAAAACTAATATTGATTCCATAATTTTTCATATTTTCTTTTAAAATAAAATAAAATAATAATAATAATAAAATAATAATAATAAATAATAATAATAATATAATAATTCACTAATATTACATGGAAAAGAAAATTTAACCACTCCTAAAAAAATAACTTGCCTTAGCCATTGTAAATAAATTAACTGTGGCCTCTAAAGTTCAGCCTTAAGCCTTTGTAATTTGTGAGAGAGCTAACAAATTTGGTTGGTGACTTAGTGTGACATAAATGTCCATACTTTTCGTCTAAGGCAGCTATGCTTTTTGTTCATCCATTTCCATATCTTGTGACGTGGGTTTCTTTACGATGGTAAGACAGGATGTTCGAAAATTTTAGGATAATCGAAATTTAAAATTTTTAACTACATAATATTTTGTTATCCATAAAAAAAAAAAAAGCCACGTCCAATATTTAATACTTAATCAAAAAAAATACATTATAAATATGTGTATTTTAAATTGATTCAAATATTTGGGGAAAAAATCTAATATACTTTAAATATCGAATAATTTTTTATGATTGAAGAGTATTTTATATCCAATATTCCATCATATTATCATCCTTAGATTTCTTCACCAGAAAGATAAAAAAAATTTATCTCCAATCACTTTCAGTGATCTTTCATATGGCATTTGAAATTTATCGACATCCCTCACTTCAAAAGAAAGAGAGACATGTGAAACATATGTTGATATTTCATAAGACAACCAACAATAACCCATATGGTAAATGGAAAAATATCTTAAAAGTTTTCGGAAACTTGATAGATACTTAGTGTAAAACCACAATGAATTACAAATAATTCAAAAAGAAGAATGGGTTGATGGGTTCTTTATCAAAAGGGGAATTAATTCAAAATTATTATGCCCCCACATAAAGTAAATTCCATGCATTATGATCCACTCAAAAAATTTGCGCCACGTATGTGAATATGACCACATTTGTGTTAATTATTCAATTGGGCTTAATTTTTCAACACTAATTATACGGTTGGTTTGTTCACGACTCATTCAAACCCAAAATTGTCAAAATATGGGTAAAGCAAGATATATTAGCACGTTCTCCATATCCTAGTTGTAGTAGTAGTCTGGTGTATTTGTTACAAACTTACTTCAATGGAATAGACCTATAGATATCTTTAAGTAAGGATGCAAGAAATATAAAAGCTTTCTTTCTTTTTTAATTTTATATATACACAAGTTGAAAATGAGAATTACAAAATAAGGTTGAGAGAAAACATGAAGAACAAAGGAAGGAAATTAAGCAAATCTTTGAATTTTGTAAGTAATTTCCAACTTTCTTCAACTGGGAAATTGTTTCCATATGTTTAGGCTTCAATTTGTGATGCTTAGAATTTTCTCTACTCCTTAAGTGTGTAATTTAAATGGTTCTTAACTTGTTTGAAAGATAAGCATGTATGTTTGACAAAGTTTGCATGAAATCAGTTCATTAGCATACTTTAAACCATTTGATGGTGATGTTACCATTCTAGAGTTACTTAGTCATTCATAAATGACCTAGAATTGTTCTTGAGTTGTTTCATGATGGTGAGACTTGATTGGGTTGGTATTGGATTGATTAAAGTATTCAATTTTATCAATTTAGTCTAAATTATGCAATTGGTGTAATTTGTGAAATTAGGGTTCTAAACCTAATCCAATTTTGGGGATTTTCATATATGTGATGTAATATGATGTATATTAAATTTGGGATTGATTGGATTTGATCTTGACTTATTTTGAACAAATTGGGCCAAATCGTAATTAATGGAAAATTTATGACCCTCTCAGTAATTTAACAAACATTAGGGATTTTGTTGCATTTTATATTTTGATGTGTTGGATATGTTGAAAATCATTTTAGAACTGATTTGGAATCATCTAAAATTGTATTTGACAATTTGATGACTAAAATGTACAAAATGCAAAGTTTAGGGGTCTCACGACAATTAATGATAAATCTGATTTTTCAGATAAAAAATTCAGTTTTTATTTATTGAGTAATTAGAATAAATTGGTTTTTTTTAATTTCCCTAGAAAATTATTTTTCGGAAATTATTTCGGAGTGAAAATACGCGAAAACGGTGAAAAACGGCGTTATCGGGTAACGGCTGCCCAAACAGTGAACTGGCACTGTTCGGGCAGTCCACGAACTATCCAAATATTTTTGTGCTGACTTGGACAGTCCCCATGTGCATTGGTTGATCGGTTTGGTTGGAAACGCGTTTTATGCTATTTTACGGAAAAATGTTTTCGCAAAAGTTTCGCGATGTTTCTATATTATTTATATCGTTATATGATATCAAATAAATATGTTTAGGTGAAATATGAATGAATTATCAATATTGGATATTGAATAATTTATTCATAAGTTTAAAAAATTTTAAACTACGATTTCGCCCAAACCGCGCTTCTTCCGATACGCCGCCCTGATATGACCCTAACACTATGTTGTGGATTTGGGCATTGGTCTCACATATGAAATTATGTTGAGAAAAGTATCAGTATTATTTGTAGCTAGAAATTTAGTGGCTTAGGGGGATAGTACGGCTTATTCTCTGCCGGTAGCATCTCTTAGATTTAGGATGTTACATAATGGCTCTATGCCTACAATATCACATGCAATCATAACTTTTACTTAATAAATACAATCAGCGTGCTCAACACGACAAATATCACAATAACCACATATCCTAAACTTCTAAGACTTCCCAATGACACTTGTGAGGGTGACTGCAACTTGGGTGATTCACATCTCGAGCATAGCTTCCAAAGCCGAAGTGGTTGACCCATCATGTAGCCAACCTGCAAAACTAGCAAACTGGTTTGGTGTGAGTTATAAAACTCCGTAAGTAACCATACTAATACTACAATAAAACATACAAGTCAAGCATAACAGAAACTTTTCGGAATTACTAAGTTGTTACAAGTTCAGATTTACCAACTTTTAATTATCCTATATTTTTTTACACATGCCAATATAATATACAAATATCCAAAGCATACAAGGCAAAAGTTCAAATATTGACAGAGTACGTCATTTGACAACAAATCCGTTTGAATCATAGGAAACATAAAATTACACTTTATTCTTAATGAAGAATAAATATCATTGAAATATCATCAAATCGGTAAGTCAAACAAACATTCTTTAATTCGAAACAAATTTTCCTAAATTTGAAACAAACTTTCTTCAATTTGAAACAAGTTTTCTTTTAATTCGATTCAAACTTCCTTCAATTCTGATGGTCTTACAACCACTTAACATTCGTGATTCGTATGCATTCACACATATCATAGCTTACTTCTCTTATATTTATGCAAATGCAATTTCAGAATTCTTAAACATATACCTATATAGAGAAACAACTTAACAAACACAGTTTACAACATCTTATACTCACACTAGTTTCCAAGTCATTCATTCATTCCAAAATAGCATACACAGTCTATACACATGACTAATTCAATCATACACACAGATACACTCAATCGTACATACAATCATCATGCAACCGACAACGAAACATACATAACAACCAATACATCAAAGAACACATAACCAAACAATACATACATATGGCTGGCTGGCTTACACATACAATATTTTGTCATCAGTCATACATATATGTATATACATCAAACGTACGAGTATACACATTACTTCATATTCGGATACCATACAGTCCTCATATCATTTACTTATTAATCAAACATAATTTGTTTTGGAATTCTTATCTGAAAATATTGACATAGTGTTTTACCAAATATACATTTACATTCCTATACGTATCCTATTAATCACGCATTTCTATTACTCAGAAAAAGCTTAGATTATACCAACCCAACATCTATACAGCTAAATCGTATGCATTAGTCAATAACAAACTCATTCCAATATCGCACATCCACACGTGCTAATATAAATTCAAAACTTATAAATTGTTCTCTTTACCGATCTTATACACTCATATCATGCTTATCTTATCATCCCATACATATACAAATACGTGTACATATACTTACACATATACATATGCATATCATTACAGGTTCATACACTGACGTACATGAATACATACATATAGACATTAACCCCATCTATCATCCTATTTCATTTCATAGGAATAACATAAACATCCATACCTATGGTGGTCGATTAACTTAACTACACACAATCTCAAACTCTGTTCACAAAATAATCTCTTACTATCCTCATTTTATCCTAAACACTTCAACCATTTATATATATATATATAAACTCGATCAACATTCAAGTTCTCATCGCATGGGTTACTTACCTGGCTTCGCAAGCACTCTAGGTCCTAGTCAAGTTTGTCAAAACAAACGGTGAAATGCCGTCAGAATCGCAACTTTAGAGAATCTTCAACATAACTTTGACAAAATTTTGATCTTTCTGGGACAACCAAATCAAGTCCGGTTTCAATATTTTCAATTCTATTAATCTTAAAATATCATTACAAACTAATCCAATCCACTAGTTAACTTAAATCCTTGGTTTACGTGTTCTTGGAAAATCTTCCGAAAAAGTTTCCGCAAACACTGCGGAAGGGCCCTAAACCCTCCGAACCTACCCGAATTTATCTAAATATTATCGTACCATCATATATATCTCATATCTATCATTAAACTTAGGAAAACATCAATACACATTAAACCCACTTTTACCGAAAACTTTCATAATCTATCGGATCGATCCAATTCGTTCTGTTTTCACCCGGATTCTACCAAATACACATATTCAATATACTCATACTCAAATAATTAAATTTATATCAATACTCTACCCTACGAAGCTATTGGATACATCCGAATATCTAACAAAAAACTTGAAATTAGCGAATTTTTACCGAGAGATCTTAACAGGTTTCAAGGACATATAAGGACTCCATGTTGGACAATTGTGACCCATAACATCACTATTTGTAAAAGACATTGTGGTTTTGGTACAAATTAACTATGTGACAAAGGAAATTGTTATTTTATCATTTTATAATTAGATTACTTGAATATATAAATGATAAAAGTCCTTATGATTAGTTCTGGATTATAAGATATGAGACAGTATCAATCCACGAAGGTTTAATCATTAAATATCCCTAGTCGTAGTATTATCGAGACTGGACATCGATAATGCGGAATAGACTAGTATTACACTTGTGCGCATTATGGAAGCATAACGACATAGTTCTCATATATTTAAGTATTGGATACTTATGCAAGTGTGATAGGAGGTTGTGTTTACTGATGGTACGGAAACAACTTTGCTCTAGATAGACCCCTCGGAATCCCATTGGTAGTATGACTATGTGTCTATGGGAATCCGAATCAGGGTAGGTGTATTTGGTCTTAACCTGAGACTTGCATCGCTAATACTTGCGACAATCAATACGCTTTGGTTTTGGTCATCTGTGTACGCCTCTTCTAGGTTTATTGAGAATCGTAGTGTATTGGATGTGATGTCAAGATGGAAGTATCACTTTAGTCATATGGAGATGATGATCACGCAGGGATACATAACTGGTACTCTATTATGTTGCAACTATCGGGATAATATGACAATGTCATGATTATCCGATTAAAGAGACTAGTTGCTAGTGATCTGATATATGCTTCATACGGGGTAGACACTATTCCAGCCCTAGGCCTTGCATGTGACATCTGATACTGGATCGCAATACCCAATACTACGTATACTACACCTGACAAAGATTATATATTCCTTAATAGAATATTTCTGGAGAATTGGGTAGGCATGACGCTTTGCTAGAAGCCAACCATGTCTTGTAAATCGGTATGAACGTGGTACGAGGTACGCATGTGTTCGGATAGTCCGACGACCGGATTTACTGCCAACATATCCAGGGATCTCATGGGCCGCTTCCCGAAGATTCACCGATGACGTTTGACTCGAACAGAATTAATCTGGGATTAATTATGAGAGAGAAAATTAATCTAGGATTAATTACGGTAAGAATTTATCTGGGATAAAATTTGATAAGAAGAGAGAGAACGATTAATTTGAAATTAATCGATTAAATAATTTATTCGATATATTAATTGAAATTAGATTTCGACGCGAAATTAAAATTGGATTTTAATTCGGGCGAACGAATTAATTTAGAATTAATTCGTGAGCGACTTTCGTAATAATTTTGTGAGGCACTATTATTTAATTAAATTGGATTTAATTACGTCGCGACGGAAAGTTCATTTAATCGGATTAAGCGAACCTGAGCCCGAAGTATGTTGAGCAAGCCACTTGAATTTTGAATTAAAGTGGGTCCCACCAACTTACATCACTTGTCCATCAAGTGTCAATTTGGTGATGGAAGTGGTTGGAGGCATTGAATGCAATTTTCCCTCCAACACTTTGTTTTTGCTTTTGGTAAGGCATATACCAACTTTAAGGGTTTGACTTTCATAAGTTGTATTGGATTTTAGAAATCAAATATACCAAAAACCAAAATCCTCACTTCTCTCCTCCCATTGACGTGACCTCTCCCTCTTGGTTTGGAAGTTTTGCTTCAAAATTTCTTAAGTGCTAGCACATAAATGAGTCTACAAAAGTGTTAGGGAAACCTTTCCCATTGAGTTTGGAATTAAAGTTCAAAGCTTGGAGCTAAACCATTCATACAAATGAGAGCTTGGAGCACTTCTCAAATGAGCAAAATTTTTGTATTCTCTACATCCATATTGCCGACCAATGTAAGTATTATTTCTGCAATCTTACTTTGAGTATTCACACAATTTATGCTTAATAGATCCTTGGCATGTTCTAGGAGAACTCAACAATGGTATCAGAGCCAAATTAAGCATGAAATGGATTAGGGTTCATAGACTTTATTTTGGGGATTTTGTGATTTGAGCATGATATCTTCAAATTGAATATTTGGTTATGTTTAGATTATGATAACTTCGAGTTATGCATGATTAATTTGGAGAAAAATTGATTAGAAAATTTTTCCCTAATTACCTTATGATGGCCGAAAGTTTGAACCCTTGTAGCTCATTGTGTTTTTTGATTTTTAGACCATTATATGATTTTAAAATGCATGAGATATATGATTTGTGATTTAGTTGGATTGAAATCAAAATTGATGAAAAAAATGCATGAAAACTGTGAACAATAGAAGCATGTTATGAGTTGATTTTTCTTCAATTATGTTGGACATGTATTGAAAGTGATAAAGCATGATTAATTAATTAAATTGGTGTTTTGGAAATGTTAATTTAACTAATTAATTATGGCTATACACTTTAAATAAAAATTATGATATTTGGAATATTGTAATTTAATAAATTAGTCTTTAATTTGGAATTGGGCTATTGATGTTATATTTGGGCCTTATGGGCTTGGTCGGGCCAAGATGGTTTAGGACGATTGGATTGGATCCAAATGGGCCTAAACCCATTCCATAAAGTTCAAATATAATAAATGGGCCTTTAAATGATTAATTGGACCTAATAGGCCAAAATTAATTTTATGGCAAATGGTGATTCCTTATTGGGCTTTGGTTGCCAAAGTCCATGCCTTGAGAAATTAATTAAAAGCCCATTGGACTTTAATTAAATTGACATTGGATGTTAATTGGGCCTTTGAGACCCATTAAGATTGGATTTAGAATCTAAGTTTAAAAGGCACATTAATAAAGTGTAATTATTTAATTTGGAATTAAATAAGAATTAGTATTGAATACAAATTAAATTGGATTTAAAATTGTAGTTCGATATAATTCAATAATACGCACTTTGAGTACTTATTCTTAAACGATTTGGACTCGCGCAAATCAAATCGTTGTTTGAACATTTGATGATCACTTAATTCAAAGATTAATTAATTGGATTAGATTGATTGAATAACATGATTTGTGTGAATACATGGATATATTGTATGAATAATGTATATCGGATGGATATTAAATGGGTGGGGGCAATTTTGGAAATTGTTGTAATAAATTTAGAATTTATTTAATTGGACCTGCGTGTCCAGCCTTTATCTCTTGACTCTTTGTAATTCTCTTTTCACAAATTCCCCTCAATGTTGATGAGGTTTATTTATTGTATTATGTAATTGGGTAGAAGTTAGAATAGTGCTAGCCGGGGAGAGGAAATGGAGAGATTTTTTCTAGGAACAATTTGTTGAATATTCATCCGCATATCTGATGAGTGGTAAATGTATCACTATTTCTCACTCATTTGACCTAATATTTTGTATAGTTTCTTGAGTTTTGTGAATATTTTGATGTGTTTTGTGTTATATTGTAGATAAATAAAGTTTCAGGACATTCTGAAGGTGATTTGGGGACAAAACAGTGAAAAACAGACAAAAGGACAAAATCATCTTTTGGCGCGTTGCGCCGCGTAAGCCTTCTGTGTCGCGACGCCTAACGTACGCCGCTCCATGCTAACATGCACCGGGGACACGTGTCAGAATCTGAGAAGTTTGACTTTGGTAACGTGCGTCGTGCGCCGTGCCACGTGTCAACATCATAGCCAATCTGCTAACGTGTGCTGTGCCACGTGTCATCATCCTATAGTGCCGACAATCGCCATCGCCACTTGTCTCCATGTGTCACCCCACGTGTCAGCCACGTCATCGCCATGTCAGCAGAAAAGCGAGTCAACTTTGCTACGTCACCACCACGTCATCATCAGCCAATCACAGTGTGCCACGTGTCGCAACCATACGGTGCAGACAATCGCCATCGTCACGTGTCGCCACGTCATTGCCACGTCAGCTCAATCATTCAGCTCCCAGCCGCCTCTGCCATATGTCACCTTATCACCTTATCCATTGCCACATGTCGAGCTCTCCGCGTTCCACGTCGCCAATCACTCGCGTCACGACGCGAGCTACCACCACCGAGGCCTATAAATTCAGCTCATTCTTCTGATTTTAGATGTACCTTCCTCTCTGAATTCTCTGATGTAAATAAGGAGTTTGTATCTAGTTTTCCTTAAATTTTAGTTTTGTAATTAATTTTTAGTTATTTTCTGTAATAATAATTTACTTTCTTTACTTTTTCAGTTTTTACTATTCAGGTATGAAGAGATAACTTCCCTCTGCTAGGGTGAAAGGTAAATCTTTTACTATTACTATTTAGATTATTCTCCCTTAATTATAATATATTCGTTATGAATCGTTCATAAAGTATACAAATGGTTTGCGCAACAAAAGTAAAGTGAGCTTATTAAAGGTTTGACCTTTATAGTATGACAGTGAGAAAAGTTATACTCAGTAATCTATTGTAGATTCTGAGGAAACTTGTCTCTAGTCGCACTAATGAACAATTAAAGATTTGTTGGTTAATGTTAATATTAAACTGTATATTTTAGCTAGAAATGAAAAATGGCGTTTTTGAATGGTTTCTTCAGATAAGATATCCATTGTGATTTCTTAGTTTGAAGAGTTTGTTTTGGAATGGCCCTGAAGTTTGTATTATGCTAAGATTATAGTTTGGTATATTAGCTTAAAGAGCTTATTGTAGACTCGGATGAGCTTTCCAAAAATTTGTGTTTTCTAATTTTGATATCTGTCAGATTGTCTGATTTTATCAAAGCATAGAGAATACATATGAGACAGAAGGGTTAGTGGGAGCGTAAAAATTTCTTTCTAGTGTTTTACATCATAATGACATTATCATTATTAAGGTAATAATGAGATGTTTATGAGGTAAAGTGTTTACCTGAGTCTTATTTTCTCCGTGAAAGTAGAGAGAGTGGTCTCTGTTATATTCGATATAAAATTTTATATATAATATAAAACTAAGAGACTTGTGAGATGCTCACATTAGTCGTACATTAGATATGATCTAATAAAGAGCTCAATGAGACTATATGTGTGTTAGTCAGTATAACTGTTTGACAGTTAATGTGTTTATAGTATATAATATTCATCTTTCGTAAATGATGATTCCTCTGTCGAAAGAGACATTGATTAGAATATCTAGTCAATCTTATGCACCATAAGATGATGGCATAATGAATACTATATTAAGTGCGATTAGAGATATCAATTTAATCGTAATTGATACGAGCTATTTTGATATGTTGTAGACCATAAGATGGGTCTTGAAACATGTTCTTTAATATCTTTGAGATATTAAAAACACATTTCTTATTAATGGAGAACAAAGTCTGCAACCATTAGGGCCAGATTAGGTTTGAGTTTACTTATGACGTTAGACGATGTACGTCATTAAGAGTCAGAAAGGATACAGTGGGAGTATCACAGATGATTCTACTATGTAAGTGAAATTAGTTGCAATTATGAAGTATTGACTTATGAAGTTGCATAATGACCTTATAGGTTAGAAGTTTTTATATTAATGATATGTTTGCGGTTGTCTACATAGTATTTTAGATTTGATCCGTATATACTTGGACAACTTAATAGCTGAAGTACAATGTTGATGTGGCATCTAAGTCATATTGATGTAGAACTTAGTTTCTAGAAAATATGAATGATGCTGGCTAAGGGAAATAGTTGTGTTTGTTGGACAAACTCAATATGTCACAGTGGGTCTACTTATTATTGCCTACCTCTTGAGTGCTAGGTGAGTTCTTGAGGGCCAATGTTTATATGATACACATTTAGATGTGCATATGATATCGTGGATTGGCACTAGAGCAAGTGGGAGAAATTGTTACGGTTGGTGCTCGGAGCGCCAATCCGGATCGTATTTATGTCCGATTCATGAATGCGAGCAATATCTTTTTCCATAATATTACTAATTTTATGGTAGCACATCTTGTCTTTTATATATGTATTTGATCTAATTTCGATTAGATTGAAACTAAATCCGGTTTAGTGATATGTATATATATTAGACAAATACCCCATGATTTACAATGTAGTGCGCAGTTACAATGTAGTTTGTAATTGACATTAGGCAGTGTCACTATAAGTTATATATTCTCAAATAAAGTTCCTGGTGTAGGCATTGCATTTTTGCATGTGAAACCCGATGATGAGTCTCAGTTGGAGGCACTACCTTTTTTAGTTAAGGATATTGTGGGAAACGGTCGTCGGAAGGGAATCGGTATTTCATTAGATCCTTGTTCACTTATTTAGCGTCAAGCTCACTTGTTGGACCTCCGTTTAGATCACCTTTGGCCCAAAAAAAAAAACCAACACAACACCTAGCGCACCAAGAGAGGCCCACACGCCCAATGCCCTAAAATACCTCTAAATTAAATCAAATATTAATTAAATTAAATATTAACTGAATAAAATATTAATTAATTGATTTACCAATTAAATAAAACATAAAATATAATTATACCAATTTAAAGATATTGACTTCCTAATCCAAAATATCATATACTAAATTAAAGAAATACCATGCCTAATTAAATCACTCATAACCAATTTAAAGATATTGACTTCCTAATCTAAACCAATCTTGTCTCTATCAAATCCATTGCTTTCCTTCTTTAACACAAAATCAAATCCCTTCCTTGTGAGACAATAAGAAGCCCTAGCCCTTCTCTATATAAACAAAGCCAAACAAAGCGTCTCCCCTCCTCTCAATTCACGCCCAACTCTCTCTAATCTCTTACAATTCACGGCAATAGCACCATAACAAGTAAAGAATAATTCTCTTCATCTCATCCACTCACCAAGCCGAAACCAGCCCCATACAGCAGCCCTCCATTACTGAAAATTACACCCCCATAAACACCTTATAGAAACAAAAAATATAGCCCCAAAAAAGTCCTCACAAGTGCCGAAAATCACAGCCCCATACAGCCCCTAAACACCATCCAATTACCGAAAACAACTGCCCCTGGAACTGCAATAACATTACCGAAAATTAACCCCTAAAATAGCAGTAAATCCTCTTAAAATAGTCCCTAAAATCCTTAAAACAGTAACATAAAAAACTGCACTCTAATCGTCCTTAAACAACCGAAAAACACAGCTCTTGAACCTCTAAAAACACAAAAAACAGTAGCTTTGAAGACCTGAAACAGTAAGCAGAAAATACAGAGGAAACAACAGCAAAACGGAGGTCAAATAGCAAGCAAAACAGTGAGCTAAGACGCTAAATCAGTGAACCGGAGAAGTTGAGGAGCTTTTACCCTTCCGATCTCTGCGAAACGCAAGTCCGAAAGTCGGCAAAAAAGGTTAGACCTGAGGGTATTTTTAACACTCGTTTTCAATTTATTTTTATTATTTATTGAGTATTGTTCGCATGATTATTATGTTAAGATGCATGTTGTGGCCCTTGAGTAGATAAATATGCATGTATTGCGAAATATTGTATGTTGTGGCCTTGGAATAAAATGAAAGATGTGTCAACTCTCCCGGTATATCGGATGGAAACCCGGACATAAATTTCATAGCCGATTCCGAATGGACGGTAGTATGATCTGTACTTGGGATACAACTCCACGTACCGCTTGAGGAATCGGCACCTTCTTTTGTTTTATGTTGCTTTGATTTATTTATTATTCGTCATTTAAATTCCGTATGCTACTTGTTTATGCCTGATGCGATCGAGCGCATGGGCTTAGTAAGTCGGATTAAAGGTCCCCTATTTGGAGGGGTTAAAACCCTTTACCACGATGATTTGCCGCGCCAGTTGATGTGTGTTCGGTTTAATGTAAGATATGTTCAATCGGGCATACTAAGTTTGATATTATTGTCTTTATCATTTGTATGCATGATGCGATCGAGCGCATGGGCTTAGTAAGTCGGATTAAATGTCCACTATTTGGAGGGGTTAAAACCCTTTACCACGATGCTTTGCCGCACCGGTTGATGTGTGTTCGGTTGAATGTAAGATATGTTCAATCGGACATACTAAGTTTGATATTATTGTCTTTATTCTTTATATGCATGATGCGATCGAGCGCATGGGCTTAGTAAGTTGGATTAAAGGTCCCCTATTCTGAGGGGTTAAAATCCTTTACCACGATGCTTTGCCGCACCGGTTGATGTATATTCGGTTGAATGTAAGATGTGTTCAATCGGGTATACGAAGTTTCATATAGCTATCTTTATCTTTGTACGCATTGTAATGAAAAGCGCATGGGCTTATTGTGTTGGACTAAAAAGGTTCTCCATTTGGGGGAAGAAAAGCCTAAAAGGCTACCTTTACCACGATATTTGCCGTGTCTTTCATACATCGATTGCATCATCTATCCCTGTCTTGGCTCGATCTATTACCATTGGTACACCATATTATTAGCCCTTGCACTTTCATTTGTTCACACACAAACCAGAACCCTCATTCATGTTAAGACCTATGCCTCTTCATGCTAATCATACCTTCACCCATTTAGCCTCAGCCCACGCGTAAAGCCACCTATACCATTCACGCCATAAATCCATTACCCTAACGCCACAGCCCTCTCAAACACTTAAGTCTGACCACCGCGCAAAACTGCCTCCCTCACTGCACGAGAGAAAACCCCTGCCTTTTTGCCCACACATTGCCGCACCTAACTCCCTACAAATCACTTCAGATTGTCGTGAAAAGAACCCCCCAAGCAGCCCAATTTCACGCACACAACCAACACTAAATCTGCCCACAAAATAATAGACCTTTGCCAATCAAATACAAAGCCACAAACACTCAAAACAGCAGCCCCATTTGACGCATCAGGCACCTCTAAAACAGCCCCGAACTACATCACAATACCCCAAAAAAGGACCCACACATGTGTTTGTGTCAATTCTAGATATCTTTGCCGCGCTTCTTGCCATGTCATTTATCTTTTAGAACAGCATTGCTCTATTCACGCATGTATTATGAAATCCCATATAGTCATCATTATCTTTGTACGCATCGTAATGAAAAGCATATTTATTCCATTGGTTGCATCATTTACCTTAGTCTTGGCTTAACGTATTACAATTCATATATCCATGTTATGATAGCATTTGAGTATTATCTCTTATGGTATATCGGATGGAACCCAGACATAAACTCCGTAGCCGATTCCGAATGGATGGTAGTGCGGTCTGTACTGGGATACAATTCCACGTACCACTTGGAAAAGTGCTCATATGTGTGTTTGTGTCCATATTAGTTATCTTCTTTTTTACCACGTCATAACATGCTTACTTCAATGCCAATTGCATATTAATTGTCTTTTGCATATGTACTTAGTTGACTTTTTATTTACGCTTGGACAGTAATGGATATTTGTTTTTATGCTTCCTCACGTATAAGTATGATATGTCTATTAAATCACATGTTCGCCATATTTATTTGATTCGCCATTGTGTTTGCTTGCGTGGTTATGTACGGGCCAAATTTGGGCCAGGGGTAAAATCGACTTTTACCACCAAAGCCAGCCGCAAGACCTGGAGCCCAGAAGAAGATCCATGGGCCGCCTCACGAGCCCAAATTCATTAAAGACAGACAAACGGACACCAGTTACAAAGATCAGGAAATGGATCCGAATTCATGACCGTCATCATGGAATCAACGGTTATGAGATCTAAAGGACCTGAAATTATTAGATCACGAAGAAGTCTCCAACGGGCAGAGGAGGAATCCTATAAAAGAGCAAGGCAAAGAATAAAAAAGGGATCCAGACACAACTCCTATCATCAGATAATATCCAATAGTCCGCCCTCACGGCAATTGATCAGTGGTTTAGGTATCCTAACACCTGAATCCTTTCTACTTAGATTCTCTCATTCTTTGGCTAACTTGAGCGTCGGAGAGCCTACGGTTTCCATCACACCGGTGGCAGTAGTAAATCTCTTTTGCTCTATTCTTATTTTGCAGGTTCGCTTGTGCCCCCTACTCATTCTCAATTGTGGACCTCGACCGAAATCAGGATCTACAATTTGGCGCCCACCGTGGGGCCTACCAAGCGAATTTCGTAAAAGTAAGACATAGCAACACAGCAAATGGCCTCAAGCAATGAGCAAAACCCAAATCCCATGATGGCACAGCTTGCCATGCTCCAAGAACGGTTGCAAGCCCTAGAAGAAGAAAATCAAACGATGCGGAGTGCCAATGACAATCTACAGAGAAAGATGGAGCAGATGTCATCCAATCCTCCGCATACTAATACTCTGAGCCAAACAAGCAATCCAGACGACCAGAGCAACCCAACAATCCCGCTTATGACAGAAGGTCCAAACAACAATCAACAGCCAATCTTGCAAGAACCGGTCTCTCTCATCGATCCAACCCAACAGATTGCCACTTCAATCAGGAAGGAGATGATCGAATTCAAGGAAGCAATAATGTCGAGACTACCAGGGGTAAGGTTGCCGGTTAGGAAAAGTAGGGCCGGAGCGATTTCTGACACCCCATTTGCGGAGTCTATTGTTGCTATTGATTTACCCCGAAAATTCAGCCCTCCGGAGATGAAGCCGTATGATGGATCTGCCGATCCAGACGACCATGTCGTACACTACAAATACAAGATGATGTCCACCGGCCTGTCCCCAAGTCAGTGGGAGGCTGGAATGTGCAGATGCTTTGGCGAGACTCTGGCAGGACCTGCCCTTACTTGGTTCATCAACCTTCCCTACAGATCAATCGAGTCCTACCAAGAGCTAGCTGACAAGTTTGTGCAACACTTTGCAAGTTCATGCAAAATAGAAAAAACTTCGGACGACCTTAATTCTATACAACAGGGAAGGGGAGAATCTCTGCGGAGCTACGTTGCTCGATTCAACCGAGAGAGAATCACGGTTCCAGATCTCCACCAACCTACAGCAGTAGAAGCCTTCCGGAACGGACTACTCTATGACAGCGGACTCTACAAGAAGTTGACGAAATTTCGATGCTACAACATGGAACAAGTAATGGCACGGGCCCAGGTAGAAATAAGATGGGAAGAAGATAAAAGAAACAACGGAAGGGCAGATGTTGCGAATACCCGGATTGACCGAAGGCCTGTTGCTCCCAGGCCGCACGATAGCAATATCCATTCTCATAGGGAAAGGAGGAACCAACCAAGGGGTGAGCGGCGACCATACTACCCAAATGTCGACAGAAGACAAAGGTCACACAGGGACGAGCAACCAGCAAGCAAACCCAGGCTACCGGACTACAACTTTACGATTTCTCCAGGGGAACTGGTCACCGTGCTTAAGAAGATGGGGAATGAAGTAAAGTGGCCTCCGCGCAGCAGAGACAATTCGACGAAAAAAGACACCAGGAAGTGGTGTGAGTTCCACAGGGACTACGGTCACACGACAGCGGAGTGCGTAGCCTTGAGATTAGAGGTTTTGGAGTTACTAAACAAAGGCTTCCTCAGGGACTTGCTAACAGATAAGGGAAAGGCAACCATGTCACGAAGGGAGGAAAAAACCAACCAGGGAGAAGATCCTGTCCTACCACCCCCTATAAATAACACAGTCAACGTTATTTCAGGAGGTTCGGGAATCAGTGGAACAACTTACTCGGCTGCCAAGCGACATACAAGGGCTCTGATCAATAATGTTTCTCATACTGCAACGTCTGTGAGAAAAAGCCTTCACAGAATTGACCTTGGAGTTCCCAGACGATGAAAAATCTCACACCCTAAACCCGCACCATGATGCACTGGTCATTTCCTTGCAGGTGGCGAATTTCTTGGTCAAACGGGTGTTGATCGATACAGGTTCCTCGGCAAACGTAATTTTCGCAAGCGCCCTCGCCGACATGGGGACAGAGTTGGATAAAATCAATCGGCGGACGACAGTGTTGATCGGGTTCAGTGGGGAACAGAAGTTCACGATGGGAGAAATTTCACTTCCGGTATACGTTGCTGGAATCAACAAACTGACTACATTTCTAGTCATGGAATGCCCTTCCGCATACAACCTGATAATGGGGAGGCCCTGGATTCATGATATGAGAGCGGTTTCGTCAACCTACCATCAGGTGATGAAATTCCCTACTAAATGGGGGGTACAAGAAATCAGAGGCGACAGGTTGGCATCCAGGAGCTGTTACCAGACCACTCTGAAAGCGAAGGACGAGTCAGCATAGCAATTACAGGTTGAACCTCGAGCTTCGGAGCCGACATTACCGAACATAGAGAAGCTCGACGAGGTTCAGATTCATCCACAGTTTGAAGATCACAAGGCGTTAATTGGCGCTGGACTAGATCCGAAATTCCGAGCCGACATCATAGAGTTTCTGAAGAGCCGACACGACAGTTTTGCATGGTCCCACAGAGATATGACAGGGATCGACCCAACGCTCATGACCCACGAATTGCATGTGGATCCAGAGTATGCCCCGGTTAGGCAGAAAAGAAGAAAATTTGCCCCAGAACGGAACCGGATCATCGACGAAGAAGTCCAGAAGTTATTAGAGAATGGAGCTATAAAAGAAGTCCAATTTCCGGAATGGCTCGCAAATGTCGTTGTGGTGAAGAAAAAGAACGGGAAATGGAGAGTTTGCATCGACTTCACAGATTTGAATAAGGCCTGTCCAAAGGATTCATTTCCACTTCCACACATAGACTCTATGGTCGACGCGACGGCGGGACATGAGTTATTAAGTTTCATGGATGCATACTCAGGCTACAACCAGATCTTCATGCACCCGGGCGATCAAGAAAAGACAGCCTTCGTAACCAACAAGGGAATTTTCTGTTATAAAGTCATGCCTTTGGCCTAAAGAACGCAGGAGCAACGTATCAAAGACTCGTCAACAAGATGTTCGACGGCCAAATTGGGAAAACCATGGAAGTGTACATTGACGATATGCTGGTGAAGTCGATCAAATCGGAGCAGCACCTAAATCATCTGAAAGAAGCATTCGACATCATGGATAGGTATGGAATGAAACTAAATCCAACTAAATGTGCTTTCGGTGTTGCTTCAGGAAAATTTTTGGGGTACGTGGTCACTCGACGAGGGGTCGAAGCGAATCCGGAACAGATCAGATCGATCCTCGACATCCCGTCTCCTTCCAGCCCAAAAGATGTCATGAGACTAACTGGGAGAATCGCAGCTCTAAATAGGTTTATCTCCAAATCTACAGATAAGAGCTTTTTGTTCTTTTCAGCCTTGAAGAAAGGAAACAGCTTTGACTGGACACCCGCCTGTGAGGAAGCACTGACAAAGCTCAAATTGTACCTCACCACACCACCTTTGCTGTCCAAACCACACGACTTGGAGAGACTTTTCCTATATTTGGGTGTTTCGGAGCAGGCGGTCAGTGGAGTCTTAGTAAGAGAAGAGGCAGGAGACCAACAACCAGTCTACTACGTGAGCAAAGCGCTGTTGGGTGCAGAGTCGCGTTACCCTTTGATGGAGAAATTAGCCTTCGCCCTTATTACCGCAGCAAGAAAACTCAGACCCTACTTCCAGGGGCACCCGATCACGGTGTACACGACCTATCCTTTGAGAAGGATACTTCATAAACCGGAAATGTCAGGACGGTTGATGAAGTGGGCAATCGAACTTGGAGAGCACGACATCACTTACCAGCCCAGAACCGCTATCAAATCTCAGGCGCTGGCTGACTTTGTAGCCGACTTCACCCCCAGTTTACTTACGGCAACCGAAGTCAATATCAACTGCATCCATCAAAAGACACCTTGGAAATTAGCGGTCGACGGGGGGGCAAGTAATAAAAAGGGGTGCGGTCTTGGGGTCATGCTTATAACTCCAACCGGCGACATAATACAGCAAGCAATCAAGTGCGGATTTCGAGTTACAAATAACGAGGCGGAATACGAAGCATTGGTAGCTGGGCTGTCACTAGCTAAAGAATTGGGGGCTAGAGATATTGAAGTAAAAACTGATTCCCAGTTGATTGTGAACCAGATTGAAGGGTCGTATCAAGCCAGAGGACAAGCCATGGCTTCTTATCTACGAAAGGTAAGAGACCTACGATCGAGCTTTGAGAAATTTTCCATCATACAGGTCCCAAGAAGCGAAAACTGCCAGGCTGACGCATTAGCAACCCTTGGTTCGACAATGGAGGGGAACGAATCACGAACGATTCCAATCGTGTACTTAAACTGGCCCGCGATTTGTAATGAAGAAGCGATTGTCGCGGTGCTCGACACTGTCGACAGTTGGATGACACCGATTATAAAGTATCTGCAAGACGGCATACTTCCAGACGACAGAATTCAAGCAAAGAAAATTCAGAGACAGTCAGCCAGATTTGTGTTGTTCGACGGACATCTGTTAAAAAGATCGTTCACAGGACCTTACTTGACATGTCTCACTCCTAACGAAGCGCAACTTGTTCTGTCTGAGTTGCATGAAGGGGAATGTGGGAATCATTCTGGTGGCAGGAGCTTAGCCCAACGAGCGCACACGACAGGATATTACTGGCCTACAATGAGATTCGATTCATCTGAATACACAAAGAAGTGCGATAAATGCCAGAGATTCGCACCAATACCTCACCTTCCTCCGGAGAAACTGAACCCCATCTTGTCGCCATGGCCATTTATGAAGTGGGGGATGGACATTGTTGGGAAACTCCCAACGGCACCTGGCCAACGAGTGTACATGCTCGTCATGACAGACTACTACTCAAAGTGGATAGAAGCAGAAGCATTTGCCAGAATACGCGACAAGGAAGCCCAAACTTTCGTGTGGAAAAACATCATCTGCCGATTCGGCATACCAAAGGAGATCGTGACCGACAACGGAGCACAGTTCATTAGCCACCACTTTCAAGACTTCTGCAGGAATTGGGGCATAAAGTTGAACTTCTCCACCCCTCGCTTTCCACAGGCGAACGGACAAGCCGAATCATCCAACAAAACGATCATGAACACCCTGAAGAAAAGGTTGGAGAAAGCTAAAGGAGCCTGGGCCGACGAACTGCCAGGAGTATTATGGTCATACAGGACAACGACGAGGTCTTCAACAGGCGAAACCCTTTCGCATTAGCATTTGGAACGGAAGCCGTCATACCGACTGAAGAAGTTATTCCTTCAACACGCTACCAATATCTCAACGAAGAAAACAATCAACGACTGATGAATTTCAATCTCGACACGATTGAAGAAGCAAGAGATCGAGCTTCCATTCGACTGGCAGCATATCAACAGAGAATGGCCAGATACTTCGACAAAAACGTTAGAAGTAGGAATTTCAAGGCTGGAGATTGGGTCTTACGGAGAGTGTTCCAGAACACCAAGGAAGTAGGCGACGGGAAATTGGGTCCGAATTGGGAAGGCCCTTACCTCGTCACGAAAGTCGTTGGGAAAGGTGCATACAAGCTACAGAATTTAGAAGGGGTTCTCGTACGCAATAGTTGGAACGCAATGCATCTCAAGCGATTTAACCGGTAACCCTTATGTTTTTTTTATTTGTTTGTTTGTTTCCAATTATATGTTCAGTTAGTTATTTTGTTGAGATTGAATAAAGGAATCAGCAGTAGTCATTCGAATAAAAGCAAAGTTTGTCACATTAACAAATCAACCGACTTTTACAAACACATCACAATATCGTTCTCCTAATCCCATACGACATAAACAACACATACAAAATGTGATCACAGTTTTCCTGACAAAATCATCGACTTAATTTCATACGACATTTTAATGCTAATTTTAGACCTGAACAACCTAGACATTGTCTGGTGCTTCATCGGTAGCCGCAGGAAGACTGGCGGGCGCATCACCTTGGGTTTCAGTAGCTTCCTCCATGACTTCTCCCCCTCCACATTTCTTCCGACTTCTTCCGTTTCGGCAGCGACAAGTCTGTCTGTTTCTGCCCCATTCTTCTTTGATTCAACCTCCAATCCTTTCTCTTCGGAAGCATCATCTGTCGAAGAAGAGATCCCGGCCTCGCGCCTCTCATACTCTCTAATCCACTTCTCAGGTTTCCAGTCGACATGTTTCCCAGCCAAGAAATCCCTCATTAAATCACACCTGTTTCTCATCATGGAATCAATGGCGATATCCTCCATTTGCTCTAACAATAGCTCCTTCTCTTTCTTCACATTTTCGAAACCTTCTTTGTAGCTGTCGATTGTCAATTCAGCAGTTTCCTTCTCCAATTGCAAAGCAGCCCTAACTTCCTTCAATTCTTTCTCAAGAGCTCTTTCATTCCTTTGAGAAGCAATGATTCCAGACTTCAACTCTGACGATTCCTTCCTCATCACCGACAGCGACTTCTCCAGCTCCTTTGTCCTTCTTTGATTAGATTCCACATTTTTTCGCATGAATAGACTGCATTCCAGTGCCTACGACAGCCGAGTATATTTATAAAAAAAAAGGAAAAAGAATAATAATAGTAATATAATAGTAATTGAGGTTGCTACTTACTTGATAATTCAGTGCGATGGCTTTTTTCATGACCTCCGTGGGACCAATCTGTGCCAATCTTACTTCATCCCCCTCGAGGAGAAGTCCCCCTACGAACGAATCGATACTTGAAGGATCGGATATAGCAGTCGACTCCCGAGGAACCTTTAAGGTGAGATTATCAGAATCATCTTCCTCCTCGACCTCGGGAACAAACCTCCTCTTTTTCCCCGCAGAAACCGTCGCGGTCGACTTCACCTTCTCCGCTTCAATTTCTCTTTGTTGAGACCCAGCCTCTTTTTCAGCCTCCGACTCTTTCTTCTTCAATTTCCTTGATTTTTTCCGGCTCTTCATTTCATCAAGTGAAGCTACGGTGAAAGGCCCAGTCATCATTTCCTCTGCGCATAAAAATTCCTCGGATTTTAAGGGCTCTCGATATCTATTTCCCCCATATAACTTTTGACACGACCATCTACTATTTATCACGGACAAAACGTCGTTACATAAGGCCAGAACTTTACCTTCTCGGTGAAAGATTTCTTTCCACAGTGGAGTCGACCTTAACCTCTTTTCCGTTAAAATAGTTTTGCAATCCCTTTTTTCGACCGGCAGTGACAAGATGGCTTTGGTGTTGGAGGTTGTACGTACAGTCTTGACGAATGACTTGTTCCGTAGAGGACCTGCAACAATAAGTTCATGATTACTCAAAGACAAATGAACGACTCAAAGATTGAAGAAAAGCGAGAGCTCGTTACTCACTCGACAAACACCAAAACTCCGGGATTCGACCAACCCCGGCCGATCCAAATATACCCTCACCCTTCACAAAGAAATAATAAGACTGCCAATTTCCCCTATCATTAGTTGGCAATCCAGTGACTAGTTGCGTCTTTCTTTGACGAAGAATCAACGTATACCTTCCCTTCTCCTTCAAATGTTCCTTCAGATAGTACGTCTCTAAAACGTCCTTCACCTCGAAGAGTACCCCCAGTTCAAAGGCTAAACATTCAATCGACAATAAGATCCTCCATGCATTCGGCATCAGCTGTGAAGGAGCTACTCGGAAATGATCCAAAACCTCCCAAACCAATCTCGGAATGGGAAACCTCAGACCTATAAAAAATGGACGCACATAGAATCCCATCCACCCAGGAACCCGATAATCAATTCTTTCATTCGACAAAGGCACCCGGAGTTCCAAAGTGTTAGGGAACCTATACATACAGCTAAGTTCTCTCAATACTTTCCCAGTCATTCGACTTGCAGGATTCTTTGATAATAAGTTGGTAGGCTCACTCGTACAAGGTAATTCGCTCGACTCCCCAATTGCGGGCAAAGACCTCAAAGGAATAGCCTCGGCAGGGATCACTGGTGGAGAAGGCATAGCTAAGGTAACAGCACCACTTTCGATAAAATCTTGATACGACTTATTTCCACACTCTACTAACTCCTTACTTTCACTTGTTGATCCCTCGGTCTCACTTGATGATTCGACATATTTATCGATCTTGGCACCTAAGCTGCCTAAAGATTCACTACTCGACATATTCCAGACGACAAGCATTAAACAACTAAAACCTCTAAGTAGCCCACCTCCTAAAGATCAAAACCCACAAACATAAATTGAAAACTAATCACACAGACCAGGAGATCAAACAGCTTAACTTTTCTAAGAACAGCTTGAGTATTCAATATGAATGTTTAAAGGAATGAAGAACAAGAAGAAGATTTCGAAGAATACCTCGAGAACTCTTGAGAGCACACCTTTTACTCGACTTCCGGATAAGGCGAAATGAAACAACCGAGGTTCCTTTATACATGCTACCTAAAAATCTGGCGCCAAAGATTCCCGCCCAAAATGGACGCCTCGTAACTCGCATTAGGTCTTGCAGCATCAGATGACACGTGTACAAAGCCAGAACCATTTTCAAACTGGAATCGTCGAATGGAATATCAGTGCCATCAAACATTTACAACAAACTCGACAATGTACCTCCTCGATATTTGGCACGACGCCCAATGAAATTTAAGAACCATGAATAGCGAACAGTCATACGACAAGTCGAGTAATATTATTCCTGAACCACCACCTGGTTCAGTCGACCAGGGGACATCCCCCACATGATCCATGCATCATGGAATCATGGAGTATTATCGACTCATACGACAAGTCGAGTAATATATTCCTGAACCACCACCTGGTTCAGTCGACCAGGGGACATCCCCCACATGATTCATGCAATCATGGAATCATGGAATATTATCGACTCATACGACATGTCGAGTAATTCCTGAACCACCACCTGGTTCAGTCGACCAGGGGACATCCCCCACATGATTCATCAGTCAAGAATCATGGAGTATTATCGACTCATACGACAAGTCGAGTAATATTATTCCTGAACCACCACCTGGTTCAGTCGACCAGGGGACATCCCCCACATGATTCATGCAGTCATGGAATCATGAATATTATCGACTCATACGACGTGTCGAATAATATTAACCTGAACCACCATCTGGTTCAGTCGACCAGGGGACATCCCCCACATGATTCATGCAGTCATGGAGTCATGGAGTATTATCGACTCATACGACGTGTCGAATAATATTAACCCTGAACCACCATCTGGTTCAGTCGACCAGGGGACATCCCCCACATGATTCATGCAATCATGGAATCATGAAATATTACGACTCATACGACAAGTCGAGTAATATTATTCCTGAACCACCATCTGGTTCAGTCGACCAGGGGACATCCCCCACATGATTCATGCAGTCATGGAATCATGGAATATTATCGACTCATACGACATGTCGAGTAATTCCTTGACCACCACCATCTGTTTCAGTCGACCAGGGGACATCCCCCACATGATTCATGCAGTCAAGAATCATGGAGTATTATCGACTCATACGACAAGTCGAGTAATATTATTCCTGAACCACCATCTGGTTCAGTCGACCAGGGGACATCCCCCACATGATTCATGCAGTCATGGAATCATGGAATTATCGACTCATACGACGTGTCGAATAATATTAACCCTGAACCACCATCTGGTTCAGTCGACCAGGGGACATCCCCCACATGATTCATGCAGTCATGGAGTCATGGAGTATTATCGACTCATACGACGTGTCGAATAATTTAACCCTGAACCACCACCATCTGGTTCAGTCGACCAGGGGACATCCCCCACATGATTCATGCAGTCAAGGAAACATGAAATACGCACGACTCGACGACAAGTCGAGTGATGTCATTCCTGAACCACATCTGGTTCAGTCGACCAGGGGACATCCCCCACATGATCATGCAATCATGGAATCATGGAATATTATCGACTCATACGACATGTCGAGTAAAATTCCTGAACCACTAACCTGGTTCAGTCGACCAGGGGACATCCCCCACATGATTCATGCAATCAACTAAGAATCATTGAGATTCTCGACTCATACGCAGTCGAGTAAATTATTCCTGAACCACCACCTGGTTCAGTCGACCAGGGGACATCCCCCACATGATTCATGCAGTCATGGAAAGCATGGAATATTACGACTATATCGACGTGTCGAATAATATTAACCCTGAACCACCATCTGGTTCAGTCGACCAGGGAACACCCCCACTGATTCATGCAGTCCTGGAGTCATGGAGTATTATCGACTCTACGACGGTCGAATAATTAACCCTGAACCATCATCCTGTTCAGTCGACCAGGGAATCCCCCACATGATTCATGCATCAAGGAAACTGAAATACCACGACTCAGACGACAAGTCGGTGATGTCATTCCTGAACCACCATATGGTTCGTCGACCAGGGGACAATCCCCTACATGATTCATGCCAATCATAGAATCATAATCCACACACATTCAAAATGCGAGTGTGTCCTGAGCCACAACTGGTTCAAATCGACCTGGAACTCCCTGATGACTCTTGTCGAGTCAAATACAGTCATATCAACACCTACGTCATGTCGAATGCGATTTTGAGCCACTGGCTCGAGTCGACCTAAGGAACATCCCTAATGACTCTTGTGAGTCAATACAGTCATACTCAACACCTACGTCATGTCGAATGCGATCCTGACCAACTGGCTCAAATCGACCTAGAGACCCCGATGACTCTGTCGAGTCAAAAACAATCGTAAACACACTCAACACTTACGACATGTCAAGTGTGGTCCTTAGCCATCGTCTGGTTCAAGTCGACCAATGGACATCCCTGGCATCTCATGTCGATCAAATATAATCGGTGAATTTACTCACCACATACGACAAAGATGAGTAGATCTGAAACCTTCCATCGCCAAATCAGGGGAGTAATCATACAAACCTCGACACATTCGACAGATGATACTCTCAAAGTCAGGGACAATCCAGACTTAGAGAGTAGGGGACAAACTGTACGGGCCAAATTTGGGCCAGGGGTAAAATCGACTTTTACCACCAAAGCCAGCCGCAAGACCTGGAGCCCAGAAGAAGATCCATGGGCCGCCTCACGAGCCCAAATTCATTAAAGACAGACAACGGACACCAGTTACAAAGATCAGGAAATGGATCCGAATTCATGACCGTCATCATGGAATCAACGGTTATGAGATCTAAAGGACCTGAAATTATTACATCACTGAAGAAGTCTCCAACGGGCAGAGGAGGAATCCTATAAAAGAGCAAGGCAAAGAATAAAAAGGGATCCAGACACAACTCCTATCATCAGATAATATCCAATAGTCCGCCCTCACGGCAATTGATCAGTGGTTTAGGTATCCTAACACCTGAATCCTTTCTACTTAGATTCTCTCATTCTTTGGCTAACTTGAGCGTCGGAGAGCCTACGGTTTCCATCACACCGGTGGGCAGTAACCATCTCTTTTGCTCTATTCTTATTTTGCAGGTTCGCTTGTGCCCCCTACTCATTCTCAATTGTGGACCTCGACCGAAATCAGGATCTACAGTTTAGTGTGTGCTTTGTTTCCCGGAATACAATTGCCAATGAAGTTGTATGTTCGTTGCTACTTTGATTTACTTTCAAGCATGCAATCTAGATGTAGATATATGCAAATTAAGGTGTAAGTTTATTTTTGCGCATATGAACTTAGAAGCATGATACCTTGAAATAAGTGTTACTTAAGCTTGATTAAATTATTACATAAATCATTTCATTACAAGTGACATAAGTAAGGGACCATTCCGAACCCAACGGTTTGAGGTCTTCCCTGCGAGGGGTGAGTGCGGCCTTAAATCTCATTTTCCCAGTTCACACCGGGTGGCGACTCCATTATTCTCCGGTTTAGTCCCCCGTGGCTACTCCATACTCCCAACTAGGCCGCGAACCTAGAACATCATGCGTCGTCCAGTTTCTGTGTCCCACAGTCTGGCGACTCCACTGGGGATAGAGAATCGGCCCCGAAATATTATCCTGTAATGTTTGGATTTATGTTCTAATTGACCGTGTCTATAGTGGATAAAATGGGGGGTTTAATCAATGGCATTTTGAGGCTAGGTAATGGTTTGGTGTCTTCCTTCACTCACTACCTTTCTAGAAGGAAAAGCTGTGAAGGCACCTATATAGCCATCTACTCGTAGCCTATTGTGATGGACTAATTTGGTGGACTCGTTGTTTATTCCTGACACCAAGCGATAAGAGCCTAAGAGGCTTGGGTATTTAAGTGAGTCTCGCTCCACCCTCCCTCTGGGGAATCTACAACGGGAAGTCCATTTGAAAGTCAGTCACACACCATAGCTCGTTGGCACGTACCTTAGTGTATAAAAAATGGTGCGCTCATTTGGTCGCTCGAACCCTTGATTAGGGAGACCTAGTTGTGGGCCATCCTTCGCCGGTGAGAGCCTTTGTCTACACTCTTGCGAACCCACCCATAGACCGGGGTTGTATGGTTAAAGTAACAATTATTTCCTTGAGTATGTGCTTGTGGACCATCCTCATTTGGATGCAGTTGGACTATTGTCAGAGATGCGAACTTGGTGGGCCATTTAAACTGGGGCGAGTTCGTACCTTATGACCATTAGGCCCAAAGCTTCTGAAATGTTGATGGGCCATTCTATAGAAATTATTGTTTTATGTTTGCATTATTTTTATTTTATGCTTGTGTTTGGGAACGTCGTCGTTTGGATCCATTTGAACCATTTGTCATGGGATATGGGCTTGTTGGGCCATTTAAACTGGGACAAGAACATATTCTATGACGATTGGGCCAAAGGCTTCTAAATGTTGATGGGCCACTTTGTGCTTGTGTTCGGAACATTACCATTTGGATTTAGTTGGGCTCCTTGCCATGAGATGTGAACTTTTCTGGGCCATTTAAACTGGGACGAGTTCACTCCTATGACAGTTAGCCCAAAAGCTTCTAAAATGACAATGGGCCGATTTGTTTGAAAACTTTAATTGATTTAGTATGTTATATATGTTACATGCACCTCATACATACATGTATCATGTTAACACCTTCTATATCTCAAAAAGACATCATAGATACCGTTTGGGTTAAAGAAGGGACAAGGCTCATTAAAAGAACAGTAACATGCATGAGTGAATCCGGTAACGAGGTATCCCGTATGGATCAGTTAGAGAACGGTCTCGCCAAGATCACTGAATAGTTGCAAGCTTTGACTATTGTTGTGGCTGGTATAGCCGGATCTGGTGCTGGGGGTAGTTCTGGGGATGTAAGGCAGGAGGAACCTCCGAACAGATTGGGGATGATATCCCCACTTTTGATGATGATATGGCAGAGTATGCAGCAGACAGAGTATCTGGGTCTCAGGCAGAGTTGCAGAAGCTTCGGGATCAGGTTGAGTCAGTTACCCGCAAGATGAGGGGTAAGAATGAGGATTTGCTGGATTATGACACGCTGACTTTCGAGGAACAGTTGCCGGCACAGTTCAAGATGCCTGATATGGTTAAGTTTAGCGGGATTGGGGATCCAATGGTGCATCTCCGACAGTTTGTATTAGTTATGAGTTCAGTTGGCCTATCTCAGCGCCAAGTGCAGAAGATGTTTGGAATGTCGCTCGAGGGAGCTCCCATGTGGTACCACAGTTTAGAGAAGAAGGTGAAGGAAGATTGGAGGGAGTTGGCTGATGCCTTCTTGAAGCAGTATGTCATTGACTAAAAGATCGATCTGTCACTCCGCGATCTGGAGAATGTTAAGCAGAAATCGGAGGAGAGTTTTAAGGAATATGTGGACCAATGGAGAGGTCAGTTGTTGAAGATGCAGACTAGGCCTTCAGAGAAGGATCAGATTAAAATGATTATCAAGGGCACCAAGCCCTCCATTTACAGTAAGTTGAGGAGGACGACCTCCATGATTACAGACTTTCGGCAGTTGAGGAAACTGTAATGGACATTGAAGACGAGAGAGGCGGAAAATAAGAAGTTTTATGGCTTAAGTAGGAGGCCTGTGGAGGGACATTGGGAACTAAGTCTGTTTCTGCGGAAGTTGCTGCCATCCGGAACCGGAGATTTCCAACTTTGGAAGGCCCTGTCAAAGGTGCTAGAGAAATTGAAGATGCAAGGGCTCTTAAAACCCTTGGAAGCCAAACCATTCCCAATCCCCCACCATCACATTATAACCTAAGCCTTTACTGTCACTTTCACCAAAAAAAGGGCCATGACACCGACAACTGCGCCCGACTCCGCCATGAAATCAAGAACTGATAAACTCCAAGAAAATACCTGACCCATAAATAGAACAGCCTGACACACACAGAAACCCCTTACCCAACTACCGTGTCGTACCACCACCAACCTATATGATCAATCCTGGATTCCCAGAAGACCTTGTCTAAAATCCTTTCACCCTCAAGCCTTTTGCCTGAGAATCTGGGATAGTACTAGTGAAGATGAGACTGAGCAGGAGAAAAACTTTTGGCTTGATTTCTCTAGCAGTGATGAGGAAGAAGTAAGGGGAATGACGCGCAGCGGTCGTTTTTACAATGATATGGCAGAAAAGGGTAAGGAAGTTTTGACAGATGGTAGAGAAGTGGTTGAGAGTGCAGAAAATATTGAGGGGATATAGTGTTGAGGAAATTGAGGAAGACTAGAGCACAAGTGAGTATCTGGGAACTGTTATGTGCATCTCGGGAGCATAGGCAGGCCATGGTTGAGGCCTTGAGCAAGATTATGGTACCGGAAGACGCCAACCCTGCAATGTTTGTTGGGTCAGTTCAGAAAGAAGCTCTGCAGATATCTTTTTCTGAGGATGAACTCCCGGCAGAGGGGAGAAATCATAATAGGCCTCTATTTATCAAGGCCAAGGTGAGGGGCAAGAAAACTTCATGTGTGATGGTGGATGACGGTTCGTCCATCAATGTGTTCCCGCTGAAAATTTTGGCAAGATTGGGTATGAAAGTGACAGACTTGGACCCCTTCAGCATGACTATTAAGGCTTATGATGACAGTAAAAGGGGAGTTGAGGGTACTTTTGTGGCTATGGTCAAGGTAGGCCCGATTGAAGATGAGGTTGAGTTCACGGTACTAGACATCCCGGCTACTTTCGCCTTATTATTGGGAAGGCCTTGGTTTCACAAACTTGGGGGCGTGCCTTCCACTTTACATCAGATGATCAAGTTCTCGTATGAGGGAGAAGTTGTTACTATCCGGGCTGAGGTAGATAATGATGTGGCTGCCTTGGAGACACAACCTTTCACGAGGTTTCAGGTGTCGGCTACTTTTGAGGAGTGGGTGGATCCTAGGGTGGCTAGGATCATGAAAAAAATGAAGTTTGAGCCAGGTGAAGGTTCAAGATTACCAGATTTCATAGGACAGACTACTCGGAAGGGTTTGGGGTACAAATCTTATGAAGAAAAGCTGAAGGTCAAGAAAAAGGGCCTGAAACTGATGGAATGTTTTGTGAAAGCTTCAGGATATCAAGGGGAACCTGAACCTGTGGAAGTTAATGGAATTGTGGTACCTGGGTTTGAGATCTTCCAGGATATGTTGGGTAAGAAGCCGATAGTTGAAGAAATTGTGAAGAAAGAAGAAAAGAATTGGGAATAAGAATTGATGAAGTTATAGAGCCTCACTCTGGGAGAGGACAAAAAACCTGAGGAAAACCTGGTTGCAGAGGAAGAAGTGTCTATAGATGATGAAGACATTTACCTTCCTGATTTGTTTGAATGTACTTCCATATTATCCAATAATAAAGACATTTATTTTGCTTACTTGCCTGAGTCATTTCCATTTACTCTGCACGAATCAAGCATATTTGATATCAGTTCGGCCAGAACTACTGCATTTAACTTGGGTACACTTGAGAACCCTAAGGAAATTATGATTGCAAGTGAAGTTACCTCCGAAGAAAGAGAGAAATTAGAAGAAGTATTGGTCAGATATGCCAAAGTGTTTGCTTGGTCCTATGAGGACATGTCTGGGGTAGACAGAAACATTGCCCAGCACACAATACCAACTTATCCGAATATGAGGCCAATAAAACAGAAAATTCGACGGATGAGACCAGAATGGGCTGAGAAAGTCAGAGAGGAAGTTAAGAAACAGATAGATGTGGGGTTCCTGGAAGTAATGAAGTATCCCGAGTGGTTGGCTAAAATAGTGCCAGTGCCGAAGAAAGACGGAAAAGTCAGAATGTGTGTGGACTACAGAGATCTCAACAAGGCTTGTCCGAAAGATGATTTTCCTCTACCGCATATAGATGTTCTGGTTGATAGTGCAGCTTTATCTGCTATGTATTCATTTGCTGATGGGTTTTCAGGTTACAATCAGGTTATCATGGCTGAGGAAGACAAACACAAGACTGCATTTGTTACTGAGTGGGGTACTTATTGTTACAATGTAATGCCGTTTGGGCTTAAGAATGCGGGAGCTACTTATCAGCGGATGGCCACTACACTTTTTCACGACTTGATGCACAAAGAGATTGAGGTGTATGTGGATGACATGATGGTGAAATCAGAGACAAGAGTTGGGCATATCGAAGCACTGGAAAGGTTCCTTCAGAGAGTTGACAAATACAACATGCGGCTTAATCCCAAGAAATGTGTGTTTGGGGTGACATCAGGGAAATTGCTTGGTCATACAGTGGGAATGGGTGGAATAAAGGTAGATTCTGAGAAAATCAAGGCAATCACAGAAATGCCTGCACCGAAGACAGAAAAAGAAGTCAGAGCATTCTTGGGGAAGATTCAGTACATCAGTCGGTTCATCGCCAAGTTGACATCAGTATGTGAGCCTATTACCGAAACAGAAGTGGGCCGCACAGAGGTTTGATTAGTTAGCACTATTGGATGAGAAGAGAACGAAGTCTTTGTATCACATGCAGTTGTATCAGAAGAGACTAGCCCAAGCATTCAACAAGAAAGTACGCCCCACCAAGATCAGAAAGGGTGATTTGGTACTTAAGCAATCAAGGTCGTCGACGATAGATCCAAGAGGAAGGTTCAGACCTAACTGAGAAGGACCTTACTTAGTGCAGAAGGTAATGGGAAATGGAGCAGTGAAGCTATCAGACTTGGAAGGGAACGAGTTCACCGAGCCGATCAATGTAGACTGATTGAAGCAGTACTTTACCTGATGGAGAGAAGACCGAGCAGTCACCACGGGAATTGGCAGAAGACCTAACCCAACGGAATAAGAAAACCATTCATGCATACACGTAACATTGCATTCTCTTCGTGTTTGTTTTTTTTTTGTGTTCGCAGGTTCGAAGAAAGGAGAAAGCGGCTGAAATGAGCCAGGCAGTGTCAGCGCAGTTTCAGTCTTGGGGATGAGTCCCAGGGGCGAGGCCCACATCAACAGTTTTTAGGGATAAGTCCCAGGGGGCGAGGCCCATATCAGCTTGGGGGGCGAGGCTCATGTCAGCTTGGGGACGAGGCCCATATCAGCTTGGGGGCGAGGCCCATATCAGCTTGGGGGTGAGGCCCACGTGGTCAGCAGTTTTGGGATTCGTCCTAGGGTCGAGGTACCCCTGTTGACAGTTGCAGTTCCGGGATGCGTCCCAGGGTCGAGGGCCCACTGCATCATCAGTTGTAGTTCCGGGATGCGTCCCAAGGTCGAGGGCCCACTACATCATTTGTTCTAGGGCGAGGCCCTCATTTCCAACGGTATCGGGATGCGTCCCAGGGTCGAGGTGCCCCCGTTGTCAGTTGCAGTTATTGTGATGCGTCCCAGGATCGAGTTCCACTGCAGCACCAACTCAGCTCGAGGCAGCAGACGAGCCAGGTAAGTGAAAATGCATTGCATAACTTTGATAGGATTGTTCAAAGTCACACACTGCACAAGTCCCATCAAAGTAGGGGCGACTGTAGGCATTGCATTTTTACATGTGAAACCCGATGATGAGTCTCAGTTGGAGGCACTACCTTTTTTAGTTAAGGATATTGCGGGAAACAGTCGTCGAAAGGGAATCGGTATTTCGTTAGATCCTTGTTCACTTATTTAGCGTCAAGCTCACTTTTTAGATCACATTTGGCCCAGAAAAAAAAACCAACACAACACCTAGCCCACCAAGAGAGGCCCACACGCCCAAGGCCCTAAAATACCTCCAAAATAAATCAAATATTAATTAAATTAAACATTAACTGAATAAAATATTAATTAATTGATTTACCAATTAAATAAAACGTAAAATATAATTATACCAATTTAAAGATATTGACTTCCTAATCCAAAATATCATATACTAAATTAAAGAAATATCATGCCTAATTAAATCACTCATAACCAATTTAAAGATATTGACTTCATAATCTAAACCAATCTTGTCTCCATCAAATCCATTGCTTTCCTTCTTTAACAAAAAATCAAATCCCTTCCTTGTGAGACAAGGAGAAGCCCTAGCCCTTCTCTATATAAACAAAGCCAAACCAAGCCTCTCCCCTCCTCTCAATTCACGCCCAACTCTCTCTAATCTCTTACAATTCACGGTAATAGCACCATAACAAGTAAAGAATAATTATCTTCATCTCCTCCACTCACCAAGCCGAAACCAGCCCCATACAGCAGCCCTCCATTACCGAAAATTACACCCCCATAAACACCATAGATCACCGAAAAATATAGCCCCAAAACAGTCCTCACAAGTGCCAAAAATCACAGCCCCATACAGCCCCTAAACACCATAAATTACAGAAAACAATTGCCCCTGGAACTACAGTAACATTACCGAAAGTTAACCCCTAAAACAGCATCAAATCCTCTTAAAACGTCCCTAAAATCCTTAAAACAGTAACATAAAAAACTGCACTCTAAGCCTCCTTAAACAACCGAAAAACACAGCCCTTGAACCTCAAAAAACACAAAAAACAGTAGCTTTGAAGACCTGAAACAGTAAGCAGAAAATACAGAGGAAACAACAGTAAAACGGAGGTCAAATAGCAAGTAAAACAGCAAAACGGTGAGCTAAGACGCTAAACCAGTGAATCGGAGAAGTTGAGGAGCTTTTACCCTTCCGATCTCCGCGAAATGCAAGTCTGAAAGTCGGCAAAAAAGGTTAGACCTGAGGGTATTTTTCACACTCGTTTTCAATTTATTTTTATTATTTATTGAGTATTGTTCGCATGATTATTATGTTAAAATGCATGTTGTGGCCCTTGAGTAGATAAATATGCATGTATTACGAAATATTGTATGTTGTGGCCTTGGAATAAAATGAAAGATGTGTCAACTCTCGCGGTATATCGGATGGAAACCCGGACATAAATTTCATAGCCGATTCCGAATGGACGGTAGTATGATCTGTACTTGGGATACAACTCCACGTACCGCTTGAGTAATCGCCACCTTCTTTTGTTTTATGTTGCTTTGATTTATTTATTATTCGTCATTTAAATTCCGCATGTTACTTGTTTATGCATGATGCGATCGAGCGCATGGGCTTAGTAAGTCGGATTAAAGGTCCCCTATTTGGAGGGGTTAAAACCCTTTACCACGATGTTTTTCCGCGCCGGTTGATGTGTGTTCGGTTGAATGTAAGATATGTTCAATCGGGCATACTAAGTTTGATATTATTGTCTTTATTCTTTGTATGCATGATGCGATCGAGCGCATGGGCTTAGTAAGTCGGATTAAAGGTCCCCTATTTGGAGGGGTTAAAATCCTTTACCACGATGCTTTGCCGCGTCGGTTGATGTATATTCGGTTGAATGTAAGATGTGTTCAATCGGGTATACGAAATTTCATATAGTTATCTTTATCTTTGTACGCATTGTAATGAAAAGCGCATGGGCTTATTGTGATGGACTAAAAAGGTTCTCTATTTGGGAGAAGAAAAGCCTAAAAGGCTACCTTTACCACGATATTTGCCGCGTCTTTCATACATTGATTGCATCATCTATCCCTGTCTTGGCTCGATCTATTACCATTGGTACACCCATATTATTAGCCCTTGCACTTTCATTTGTTCACACACAAACCAAAACCCTCATTCACGTTAAGACCTAAGCCTCTTCACGCTAATCACACCTTCACCCACTTAGCCTCAGCCCAAGCGTAAAGTCACCTATACCATTCATGCCATAAAGCCATTACCCTAACGCCACAGCCCTCTCAAACACTTAAGCCTGACCACCGCGCAAAATTGCCTCCCTCACTGCACGAGAAAACCCCTACCTTTTTGCCCACATATTACCGCACCTAACTCCCTACAAATCACTTCAGATTATCGTGAAAAGAACCCCACAAGTAGCCCAATTTCACGCACAAAACCAGCACCAAATCTGCCCACAAAATAATAGACATTTGCCGATCAAATACAAAGCCACAAACACTCAAAACAGCAGCCCCCTTTGACGCATCAGGCACCTCTAAAACAGCCCCTTTCGTAACCGATTCCGAATGGATGGTAGTGCGGTCTGTACTTGGGATACAATTACATGTACCACTTGGAAAAGTGCTCATATGTGTGTTTGTGTCCATATTAGTTATCTTCTTTTGCACCACGTCATAGCATGCTTACTTCAATGCCTAATTACATCCTTAATTGTCTTTTGCATTATGTACTTAGTTGACTCTTTTATTTACGCATGGACATGTAATGGCTATTTGTTTATGCTTCCGCACGTATAAGTATGATATGTCTATGAAATCACATGTCCGCCATTATTTGATTCGCTTTTGTGTTTGCTTGCGTGGTTAGTGTGTGCTTGTGTTTCCATGAATACAATATGCCAATGAAGTTGTATGTTCGTTGCTACTTTGATTTACTTTCAAGCATGCAATCTTAGATGTAAGATATATGCAAATTAAGGTGTAAGTTTTATTTTTACGCATATTAACTTAGAAGCATGATACTCTTGGAAATAAGTGTTACTTAAGCTTGATTAAATTATTACACAAATCCTTTCATTACAAGTGACATAAGTAAGGGACCATTCCGAACCCAACGGTTTGAGGTCTTCCCTTGCGAGGGGTGAGTGCGGCCTTAAATCTCATTTTCTCGGTTCACACCGGGTGGCGACTCCATTATTCTCCGGTTTAGTCCCATGTGGCTACTCTGTACTCCCAACTAGGCCGCGAGCCTAGAACATCATGCGTCGTCCAGTTTCTGTGTCCCACATCTAGTCAAGATTTACTAACACGGATCGGTTAGTAAAATCCACTGAGACCAGTACATGTCGTATATCGGACTTGGTCCGATGGTTTATCCCAATGAATCACGAGTATCGGGAGACTCGTATAGACATGTAGGTATTTATATCGAATAAACACTGAATGACTCACATAAGATTTCTTAATATATGGTACACCAACGTCAATAAGAATCTTCTCGGGTTGAATAACATAGTGATTCTTTGACTTGAGATACCACTGTGGATATATGAGTCATCCTCCACACTTTGATAGCAGTCACGTCACCGATCTATTTATATCAGATCTCACCTTGTTCGTTGGGTGTGGACTCATGCTCATGATATCCTGTAAGTATCAAGATATGATCTGTCAGTTCTGTTTACATAGCATAGGTATTCTTTATAGATTAGAAATCCGTTAAATCCATAGATCTGTGGTACACTATAGAAGAGAGTTCTAAGTGGTCTTATGAGATTTCTAATAGAAACGTCGACAAGATTATACTTATATAGATTTGACGTCAATATCTATATCTCTGGAATAATCCGAATACATATGACGGAGGGATTATACGTATGTGATGACCTCGACCTGTATGGCTCAGCGATTATCAGTGGTCATCATAATTTACAAGTGGGTAAATTAAGGACACAAAATTAGATTTTGTGACGGATATGCCTGAACCTAGAGAGTCTTACTAATGAAATATACTCGTAAAGCACTAGGGAAACTTTTATGAATAATACTGATTATTTATAAATTGTTTAACAGTTAAACGAAAGATACATGCATATGGGGCGTTTTGGTCATTTCCTAATTGATGTGTATTTGTATTTAATACTTGATTTTATTAAATACACATTAATTAATTGTCAAATTATGATATTTGACGTATATCATTAATATATGTATTTGATTATTTAAAGTAAATATAATACATATATTAGATATTATATTTAAATAATTATTTAATTATTTAATTGTTAAATAATTAAAGTAATTAAAAATATAAAATGTCTAAGTTGATATTTATTAAAGTAAATGATTAAGTGTAAATGTTTGACTTTTACATTAATTGAAAATGATTATCAATTTGAATTTTGCTACTTTAATTGTTAAAAATGCAAAATATCTTAGTATACATTTTCTTGAAAATTTCGGCCATTGACCTAGTATTTAAAGGTTTGATTTTTTTCATTTCCTTCACATTTGTTGAAGCCACCAAAAACATAAACAAAAGGAGATTTGAGAGAAAAAAAAATAGAAGAAACCAAGAAGAAATGCAAGAAAGCTTGTAATTTAGTAAGTATTTCCAACTTTCTATTAGAAGGAAAATTATTCCTTTTGTTCTTGGCTACAACATATGTTGTTCTTAGTTTTTTCTACTCTCTTGTGTTTGTGTTATGATGGTTGGATGCATGAATGAAAGATGTATGCATATGTGTTTAACAAAGTATGCTTATAAATGGTGTATAAGCACAATTTTGATCATTTGATGATCTTGTTGTCATTCTAGAGTTGTTAGGTCACTCATTGATGACCTAGAATTGTTCTTGAGTTGTTTCAAAGTAGTGAGACTTGTTTGGTATTGTAGAGATTAAATTAAAGTGTTGAATTTGGTTAATTTTGGTTAATTTTACTAATTTGAGAAATTAGGGTTCTTAACCTACACCAAAATTGGGGATTTTCGTAAATGTGTTGTATAATGATGTATATATGATGTACATTTAATTTGGTGTTGATTGGATATCATCTAATATTATTTTGAACAAATTTGGACCAAAATACAAAATCTGGAAAATGTTAAGACCTCTCGGCAATTTTGGATTTTTGTGGAATTTTTGTTGTGAGTTGTATTTTTATGTATGTGATATGTATAAATCATTTTGGTAGTGATTTGAAATCACTTAAATTTATATTTGATAAATTAGGACTAAAATCATCAAAATGCAAACTATTGGAGTCTCACGGTAATTGATAGAAAAATCTAATTTTTGGGATAAAAAAATATTTTTGAGTATTGTGTAATTAGAATAAATTAGTTTATTTTAATTGCCCAAGAAAAATAATTACCGGAAATTATTTCGGAGTGAACATCGTGAAAACTGCGAAAAACGGCGTTAACGGGTAACGGCTGCCCAAACAGTGAGTTGGTCACTGTTCGGGCAACCCAAGAACTGTCCAAATATTTTTGGGGCTGATTTGGGCAGCCCCCATGTGCATTGGTCGGTCGGTTCGGTCGGAAACGCGTTTTATGGTATTTTGCAACATTTTCGTAAACATTTCGCTTGTTTCTATATTATTTATGTCGTTATTTGATATCGAATAAATATGTTTATGTGAATTATGAATAGATTATTAATATTGGATATTGAATAATTTCTTCATAAGTTTAAAAATTTTAAAATACGATTTCACCCGAACCGCGCTTCTTCCGCTGCGCCGCCCTGATAAAACCCCAACATTCGCGTCAAAATTTTATTTCGACACAAAAACTTTAGCGATGAAATGTTGACTTTTAACAACGAAATTTTTTGACGCTAGAAATCAATAATATTGTAGTGATTTAATGAAACAGGTGGGCTTATGTAGTTTTTACAGACTCATATAAATCTGATTGCTCTGTCAAATAACATAACTGAACTGAACCGATAACATAAATGAGGATAATTAAAAAAATCTCGAATTTTCATCAAAATTTCAAATCTCATATCCATCACCAATAAAACTTTTGGTAGGACAATTTTTCTTGGCTAATAAAAATCCTGACATCAGTTGAGCCGGGATGAAAAATGCTTTTCCACCCTCCCCTGACAGCCCCCATCCTCTTTTCCTAGACCTGGCCACCAGTCCGGTTCGATTCCGAACCGGATAATTTCGGTTGTTCCGTACAAAATAAAAATATATAAGATTTATGAAAAGTCACTTATTTTATTTTATAATTTAATTATTTATTATTTTATTTTACTTTTTGATTTAGTTCTTTTATTTTTTTATCTAATTTATTTTTTCTTTATATTTATATTTTTTTCTCTTTTACTTATTCAATAAATCTTATATATATATATATATATATATTTGTTTATTTTGTGTTTCTTTATTTATTTAATTTTCTTTTGATTCTTTATTAATTTATTTAACACTACTTATGTATAATAGAAAATGTTCTCTTTTATGTTAGCAATAATTTTTCATTTGTGACTAAAACGATTATATATATAGTTTGCGAACAAACACTTTTTTCAAATGAAAAGTCTATTAAACCAGTCTCATTTTAGTCATGTTCGAAGAATAGTAATGTAATAATACACTAAAAGAAATATACGAAAAATATATAAAACATAAATTTTAATTTATATTGGCTTCAAAATCTCCACATGTCGCACTTGATGATATATTCATTACTCTGTAATATAATATGATAAATAAAGTAGAAAAATAGTAAATATAATAAACAAAAGAAATAAAGAATATTAAATAAATAAAGTCAAAAAAAGATATTAAAAATAACAAAGTAAATGAATTTAATTAATAAGAAAAAATAATAAATAATTAAATTAACCAATAATTATATATATATACGATTTTGTAAGAGAGGGGATAATATTGTAATTTTGGAATGGTATGGGCTGTCAGGAGGGGGAAAAGCAGCTCTCATTAGACCCTGCCATGGTTCCGGAACTAGAAGGTTCCAACAGTTCCAAGTCCTTTCGGTTCCAAGGAACCGGACCAGAACCGTTACCAACGACTAGTAGCCGTTGGTTTTTGGCAGGCAGAGGCAAGGAGCCGTTTAGCTCCCTGCCAAATAATATTTTTTTTTGTATATTTTAAAAATGTGATTTAATTTTGCTATTCTTCAATATTAATAAAAAAAAATTGTAAGTTTATTTGAGAACATCATGTCCAATGTCTCAACTCAAGAGAGCGGCTAAAATGTTAGTACACGAAGAAGGGAAGTTAAGTCTCGATCTTATGATATTTTCAAAATTCATTTTCATTTAGTCGAGACTAAAAATAAATGTCCAAGAGTAATATACAACTATTGTGGTGTATCTTATAAATTTACTGGAGGCTATGACAATATGAATAAACACTTGGATAGACATCATACCGCTGAAATCAGACTTAATACAACATAAACTCAAATGGGCAGACACGCTTCATCTATTAGAGGTACAAGTTCTTTAAATTTATTTAAATATTCCAATGCCAAAAATAGTGGAGAATTTGTTAAATTTACTTGCATGATAAATCTTTCTTTAAGTTTTGGTGAAAATTACTTTTATTAATTACTATCAAAATGTTTAAATCATTGTGCCTGTAAAATAGATAGAAGTACTACAAAACGATAAATTTTTAAATTACACATAGATGGTAAAATTATTTTAAATGAATTATTTAATGATATTAAAGATCGATTTTCTATTTATTATGATATTTGGAGTTATCATTAGTAAACACACTAATATTTAAGTTTGACTTATAATTGAATTGATGCATCATCTAACCATGCAAAATCGACTTATCGCCAAATACCAAAGTAAGTGTGGTAATGGGTCGGGCCGGTCCCAAACTTTGATAAGTCCAGCCTTAGTCCGACAAGTAATATTTTGACCCGGGCCTTGGAAAAGCCCGGCTCGAGCGTCTACTGGGCCCGGGCTCGGACCGGGCTTTATCCGGCTTGATTTTTTAATAATAAGAAAAAATACTAAATAATTAAATTAACCAATAATTATATATATATACGATTTTGTAAGAGAGGGGATAATATTGTAATTTTGGAATGGTATGGGCTGTCAGGAGGGGGAAAAGCAGCTCTCATTAGACCCTGCCATGGTTCCGGAACTAGAAGGTTCCAACAGTTCCAAGTCCTTTCGGTTCCAAGGAACCGGACCAGAACCGTTACCAACGACTAGTAGCCGTTGGTTTTTGGCAGGCAGAGGCAAGGAGCCGTTTAGCTCCCTGCCAAATAATATTTTTTTTTGTATATTTTAAAAATGTGATTTAATTTTGCTATTCTTCAATATTAATAAAAAAAAATTGTAAGCTTATTTGAGAACATCATGTCCAATGTCTCAACTCAAGAGAGCGGCTAAAATGTTAGTACACGAAGAAGGGAAGTTAAGTCTCGTTTTTATGATATTTTCAAAATTCATTTTCATTTAGTCGAGACTAAAAATAAATGTCCAAGAGTAATATACAACTATTGTGGTGTATCTTATAAATTTACTGGAGGCTATGACAATATGAATAAACACTTGGATAGACACCATACCGCTGAAATCAGACTTAATACAACATAAACTCAAATGGACAGACACGCTTCATCTATTAGAGGTACAAGTTCTTTAAATTTATTTAAATATTCCAATGCCAAAAATAGTGGAGAATTTGTTAAATTTACTTGCATGATAAATCTTTCTTTAAGTTTTGGTGAAAATTACTTTTATTAATTACTATCAAAATGTTTAAATCATTGTGCCTGTAAAATAGATAGAAGTACTACAAAACGATAAATTTTTAAATTACACATAGATGGTAAAATTATTTTAAATGAATTATTTAATGATATTAAAGATCGATTTTCTATTTATTATGATATTTGGAGTTATCATTAGTAAACACACTAATATTTAAGTTTGACTTATAATTGAATTGATGCATCATCTAACCATGCAAAATCGACTTATCGCCAAATACCAAAGTAAGTGTGGTAATGGGTCGGGCCGGTCCCAAACTTTGATAAGTCCAGCCTTAGTCCGACAAGTAATATTTTGACCCGGGCCTTGGAAAAGCCCGGCTCGAGCGTCTACTGGGCCCGGGCTCGGACCGGGCTTTATCCGGCTTGATTTTTTAATAATAAGAAAAATTATATATATAATTTATTATATAAATATAAAAATATATATAATATCTTTTTTAAGCTCGAGTCGGGCCAGACTCAAGCCGGGCCTCATATTCTAAGGTCCAGCCCAAGATTTTTTGATCCCGGACGAACCAGACCGAACCGAGCTGGATCGGACCCGAGCTATTTTGTCATCCTAATATCAAAGCGATTTTTCTCTCTCTTATTAAATTTTCTTATTTTATTTTATTTGATTGATTCTTTCTTTTTTGGGGTTCTTGGACATCTCTATAAATCCCAAAGTTCCCCTCTACACGATCCTCTTTGTTTCTCCTCCCCTAACCTCTGAAAACGCTCAAGTTAATTTCAATTTTCAATTTTTTTTCACTTTTTTTTTTAATATGGTATTTATATAGTTCAGAGTTTTCGAGCTGTACAGTTAGGCTAAGGTACAGATATCTCTCTCTTCTTGCTCTTATTTTTCCTTTCGGTAATTTGTTGCTGGGAATTTCATCAAGTTATTTTTTTCACTTTTTTTTTTCAAGCTGTGAATTTTATGAAAAGAGTTAGTTCATAGCTTTGTAGATCTGTGAAGAATTCAAGTAATTTAAGTTCCTAGCGATGAAATCATTAAACTTTATGTGGGTTTGGGTTAAAAGCCTGAATTTTTATGTGTGTTTTGGTTGAAAGCTTTGAACTTTTTATGTGGGTTTGGCCTAAAAGCTCTAATTTTGTAGTTATTTTTATCTATTTTCAGCGTGACATAGGAAATTTCATCTGGTATTTGCTTAGAAGCTCTGACTTTTGAGTTTTGAGTTTTATATATTGGTTTCACCAGATCTCTAGTTTATAAGCTGTTAACTTGCATGATTTGTTAGATATTTGCTGAAAATTTACTTTGTGCTTTTTGTTGTGCAGACCAAAAAAAGAAAAAGAAAAAGAAATTGTTTATAGAGAGTAGAAGGTAGCTATAGAAAATTAGAAAGATGAAACAGTGTTTGATCCAGCAAAACTCAATTGCAAGTCTTGAACTTGAAGAGATGAGAAGCTCAGTTTCAGACAGAAGAGAGTATATGGTTTGCCCTAAGCCTCGCCGTCTTGGTCTCCTTAATGGCAACCTCAATGACCAGCCACCTGTTCGCTCTCTCAGATTGAATTTTAGGTAAATTTCCATAAATCATTTCGACAAATTTATTTTATTTATGAATGCTAAGGTAACTTTTTTTTTCTTTTTTATCACATGTTAATATGTGTTTTATGTTGTAATTTTCAGCCACCAAGCAGAGCCATTCGATTCAAAAGCAGGAACTGATCTTTTCGACATCATACTCCCAAAGGTTTGTGAAAATTTCCTCTTTTCTTAAATTTAGATATTATGTTTTGATTATAGTGAATTTTATGGTGGTGTTAATAAATAATTTGATGTTTTAACAGGGTGGTTATGCTGGCGTGGAAATGGAACAATCTTGCACACAAGTATTAGCTTCGTCGCCCCCATTTTTTTGCGGGTCGCCGCCTAGCAGAGTAGCTAACCCATTAATACACGATTCACGTTTTGGGGATGAGGAGATCACCCCCTTGTCACCGAACATGCTCCCATCATCTCCATCTTCCACAAGGAAAGGAGCTAGTGGAGGATGCATTCAACCCAATTTTGGTAACAAACCGGCAGTAAGAATTGAGGGGTTTGATTGCAGGGATTGCCGAAATTGCAGAATCCCTGCATTAGCATAGAACCCCGTTCGTCAACGGATCACGTGTACATATAAAAAAGGAGGTGCTAATGGGATGAGACTTTAGTAAATTGAGATGAATTTTGAAGTTCTCTAGAGATCAAGGGAAAACGAGGGATCCTTTGTTTATTGTACATATGTACATAAATAAAGGCTTCTTCATTTCTTTGTATGTAATTAATGTGTCCTGTAAGTAAAACTGAGTTGCTGAGCACAAATAATCATGGGAGCTAATTAGGTAGGATGGATTATCATAGTGTTGGTTTATGTTGAGGAATTGGTATTGTAGTGAGCTGGAGGTTCATTGAAGTTTCAGTGAGCGGCTTATGGAATCAATCTGTACAATTCTAGTTGTTATTTGAGTCATATCTATTTAGTCATTTACTTAACAATGTAAATAGACCTCTTTATGTTTTGAGAAGAATGTGTTGTGTATTGGTTCTGTGATTTTGCTTTTCCTCTTTTTATGCATTGCTGTGTTATTCTGCTTAAATATCAAGCCAAAATGATCTGATGAAGCAACGATTTTTTCTTGCATCTTCAAATGATGCATAGCAAGTGATGGAGAAAGCCTAATTGCTTCTTTTTTGTTTTAACCATTGGCTATGCATATGCAGAGTCTTTTCTTGCAGATCCATCTTACCTTGGAATTTATAGGGACCAGCATCATGGCTCATAATGCTTCAAAGCCCTGAGTGGTTGAAAAAATTTTGATGTTGCAATCAAATGGCATGGCAACATGACATTTGTTTTAATAGAAAGAATGCTTCAAATACTTTTCAGAAAAGTACCCATTTCTAAAGAAGGCAGTACAAAGTATTTCTGCAGAACACATGAAGCATATCTCCAAGACAAATGATTCCTTCAAAGCATATTTCAACACATTTACAGCTATTTCAAATCTTCACTGTCTACACTCAATCAATCACATAAAAGGGATTGTGGCATCTTATAAAAAGAGGCTTATCAATTCAGAATCCATCTTTTAACAATTTCTTTTTATCTTATTGTCATTAGAATCTTCTTTTACTGGCTATCTTTTTCTGCAAACAACAAGAATCCAAGCCCCATCTTCCTCCCATTGACACCATGGAGAGTTTACTTGGACAATGGGAGATATGCTTTTAAAATATATTGGAATTTGAAATAGAATATGATTTTTGATTTTTAATTTTGTGTGTAATAATGTTGCATGAGATACTTTTATAAAATTCTGATATATTCTAATTTCATAATTTTCATGTTAAAGATGTATATTTGTGTGATATATTGAAAGTAGAATGATGATGAGTGGTTGTGGAGCATTGAATTTAGCCTTACAAGTTTTAGGAGTCTGAGTTGAGTTGTGTTAAATTTTTCATAATCTTCTACTGTACGTGTTTCAATGGTTAAAATTCAGTTACAACTAAAATGTGATCCTTATATATATAAAATAAAAAACTCAATACAAAACTTTGCCCTCTTCTTTTCTACTACTTTCTTAAATATTCCCTTATAAATATCACAAATTTGTTTGCTTACTCGAGGAAAAAAAAGAAAGAAAAAGAAAGTCTCATATTGAAGTACCAACATTTTGTTTAGTATAAGATAAAGCCATTCAAATGAAGAGGCAAAGAAATGTGGATGCTGCTGCTACAAAAGTTGAAGATACAACTATGGTGAGAAAGAAGAACAAAAGGGTTATTGGGAAGGTGGGAGAGGAGGCTAAAAATGGAGTGGAATCGGCGCCGGCGGTGGCGGTGGAGGAAAATTGGTTGGACTGGGAGGAGTTGACATTGTTAACAAGAGAAGTACTTGTGGATGAGCAAATGTCATGGGGTTACATTTCATTGCCAATTTGGGGCATTGAGGCTTATGGCTCATTGCTTAGTGATGTTGTTTGGGATGAGGATATTTGGAACTTGAAGAGTATCAAGGAGATACCAGCATATCTATGAGAGATGGAGAGTTTTTTCCTTTGAGTTTATTGTTGTTATGCTGCAAAATCTTCTAATTTGGTGGTGGCTTTATATGAATCTTCACATATAGGCCATCACTTGGCAATTGATTAGATTCATTCATCCAAATAATAAAATAAAATTTTGGATGGTGACTTGAACTAAGCTGGGCAATTTTATTCATCAGAAACACAACATATAAGCAACTTTTATTTCCATTCCCACTCAGACTACTTAACAAAGAATAATTATTGCAAGAAAAATAAGAAAAGAATGTGTGTACAAAATATTGGCGAAGGTACTTGCAAATAGATTTAGGCCGAGCTTAGTGTCAATTATAGGGGAAAATCAATTCGCTTTTGTAAAAGGGAGGTAAATACTTAACTGTTTTTTTTATTGCGTCAGAAGTGGTTCATTTTCTTAAGAATGATCTTGGAAGTGGATGATTAGTTTCAAAGCTGGATTTTGAGAAGGCGTACGATAATGTGGATAGACAGTTTTTATTATATACTCCCAGATGGGGTTCGGTGACAGATGGATGAGATGAATTAAAGAGTGTTTATCGAGTGTCCGTTTATAAGGAGACCCTTTATCTCATTTTTTTTTTTATTTAATATAATAGCATAGGGGCTTGTAGGCAATGCATTTTTGCATAAAACCCAATGATGAGTCTCGTATGGAGGCACTACCTGATAAGTCACAGAAGTCGCGGGAAACGAATACCGGAAGAGAAAACTCTAAAAATTAATACCTCGTCAGACTTGAACTCACTAAATTAGCCTCGAGTTCGCTTAATCAATTTCTGTTTTAAACATTAGTCTTGGCCCAAAACCCCCGCAACCCATGAAAGCCCATTTATCCATGTCATACACACCCACACCACACAAAGCCATACAACCCATCCAAAGCCCATGCAACCCATGCAACTCCCAAGGCCCACACGCCTAAGCCCTATCCAAAATAACAAAACCCCATGCAAAACATGTGCCAAAATCTATCAAAATCACCTTCCAAAATAGCCAAGATTGAATCCCTTAATTTGGAAAGAAAATCAAGGAAAAATAGAGGGGATGGGCGGCACACACACAAACACAAGAGAAACCCTAACAAAACACAAACAAGAGAAACCCTAGCAAGACACCTCTATAGAAAGAATACAAAACCAAACCCTAAAGGCCCCGGCCTCTCACACACACTCACGGCAGAAGCAACAAAGAAAAAAACCCTAAACACTTTCACCTCTCTCTCTCCATTCTCCCTCTCTCAAACACAGACACGGCAAACCCACTGCTCAAACACACACACCATCCAATTCACCAACAAAAGACACTATCGGCAGCCATAAACAAAACCAATAACTCACACACAACAACAACCACCCCTTCCATCACCCAACCGACATAGCCTGCCCACCTTGGTTTCACGTAAACAAACCAGTCAACCTCCACCCACGTGAAAACAAACATAAACACAACAGGCCAAAGAAAATAACCCCAAAGCCGTGAAACTGCCCATCAACCAGTAATCAACATGAAGCCAATAGCCCTTCACCGACCAAGAACACCAAATACCAAAGCCACAAAATAACAGCCCCTTGACGGAATACCAAACAAAACAATAAACCAGCCCTTAGCACTGAACAAAGCAACAAAAATAGCTTTCATCCGAACACAAAACCAATGCAAAACAGCCCAATCACCAAAAAAATAGCAGCCCATTACCGAGAAACAGCCCCTAAAATCACCCAAAAATAACCAGCAAACCAACCCAAAACAGTGTCAAAACCGAGACCAAAAAATAGTGTCAAAACCGAGACAAAACAGCAGCAAAATAGAGAAAACAGTGAACCAAAAAAGCAGCGAAGCATTAACCCTTCCGGCGATGAGCGACTTAAAAGGTAAGACCTGAGGGCCATCCCTTTTAATATTTATTTTGTTATCACGGACACGGCATGCTTGGTTGGGCGAGAAATACGTCCAACCGGGCATGCGAGATCCCACACTAAAATCGGCCAAGTCTCTTGGTCGCATCTCCTTTCTTTTATTTCACTATTTATTTTTCTTTTGATGTTCCGTTATTTATTTTCGTTTGTCTTTTGTTCATGTTCCGCTATATTACTTCGAATCCACTTTCATGACTACTTAAATTGGATTAAATGTCACTCCTTTGTGGGAAATGCCTGAGGGCACCCTTTACCATATTTATTTTGTAGTCCGGTACGCTACATGCTTGGTTAAATGTGAAATATGTCCAACCGGGTATGCGAGATCCCACACTAAAATCGGCCAAGTCTCTTGGTCGCATCTCCTTTCTTTTATTTCACTATTTATTTTTCTTTTGATGTTCTGTTATTTATTTTCGTTTGTCTTTTGTTCATGTTCGGCTATATTACTTCGTATCCACTTTCATGACTACTTACATTGGATTAAATGTCACTCCTTTGTGAGAAATGCCTGAGGGCACCCTTTACCATATTTATTTTGTAGTCCTGGACGCTGCATGCTTGGTTAGACGTGAAATATGTCCAATCGGGCATGTGAGATCCCACACTAAAATCGGCCAAGTATTTTTTACCGCCTCTTGTTTGCACAATATTCATATCAGTTTGAATGAGTTCCAATAGTTCAGAACTCCGTTCAATGAAATGAAACAATGTTCTATTCATTTTTGCTTCAACACATGCTTCACATTTATGTTGGTTATCAATTATAAATTTAGGTATAAGGTCCATGTTAAATAATTTATGCATTGTATCATAATTAGCATGCCCCAACCTACCATGCCATATATTTTTTCACTCAATAATATAATCAGAAGATGTAGCTTTATTATTATTAATAGCATTGTGTCGGTTGACATTCATTACATTAAATTTAAAAAGATTCCCAGTGAGGTATCTTTTTCCTACATAGACATCATTTTTGGTCAATACAAACTAGTCAGAAATAAAAACTAACTTAAACCCATTCTTGCTGAGAAGAAAACCTGAAACCAAGTTCTTTCGAATATCAAGAACATGCGCAACATTCTTCAATGTAAGCTCATTCACGGATGTCATTTTTATAACTACTGTGTCTTGTCCAACCACTTTGGAAGTAGAAAAGTTTCCATGGTTAGATTATCTCCACCATCGACCATCTAAAAATGAGGAAAACATCTTCCTAACTGCACATATGTGGCTAGTAGCTCCAGTGTCTATTTAATATTCTTTTGTGTTTCGAACCAAGTTGGCTTCAGTTACAACGGTTGGGAGGTTCAACTCTGAGATCTCATCAGTCATCATCTCATCTTCAGTGACATAGGCCTCATTTTTCTTTTTATTGCCCTTGTCCTAAGACTCATTATTTCTGCAGTCCTTTACCATGCGACCGTTTTTCCCACAGACATAACACTTCCCCTTAAAATTCTTGCTCGCTTAGGAAGAATTAGCGTTATTGTTCTTTCTCTTTTTTCTACATTTTCCACCCTTAATGATTGTTGGCCTTCTACTCCATGGTCTTGTAGCTAGCCTTCTCAGACTTCTTGTTGTCCTCTTCGATTCTCAATCGAACTCCCAAATCTTCAAGACTCGTCTGTTTCTTCTTGTGTTTCAGATAATTCTTGAAGTCTTTCCATGATGGAGGCAACTTCTCAATGATTGTGGCCACTTGAAACATCTCACAAAGTTTGATTCCCTTATCCAATAATTCGTGAATGATCAATTGTAGTCCACACAACTAAGACATTACCGTCCTTGAATCTACCATTTTGTAGTCTAAGAACCTACCCACGATAAATTTCTTTTGTCCAACATCTTCTGTTTTATATTTTTCTCAAGGGATTCCTAATGTTTCTTTGCAGAAGTCGTGCCTTGGTAGACATTGTACATGGTATTATCAAGATCACCTAATAGATAGTTCTTGCACAAGAATTCACCTTGCGATCATGCCTCAACTCGTAGTTGCCAAGCTACTTCAATCTCTCCCTCCACATGGGTTTATTTGAGATACTTTGCCAACTGTAGTGTGGTCAGGTAGAACAGCATTTTGATTTACCATTGTTTGAAGTTTGCTCATTAAACTTATCCGATTTCTCTATATGAGCGATCGGTACCGTGATATTACCACTAGCGATGTGTAATTATAAATAAAATAATTATCAGTAAGTCTACACAAGATAAATCACACAAAAGATCAATTTATGATCCTGTTTATGTGTTACACTAATAATCCACTTGTTATTATTTTGGATAATAGTACCAAATAACACAAGTCCTTGATTTTGTGACTAAAATTTCTTATAATAGAAGAACAAAGGAAAATGCCCAGAGGAAAAGGGGGTCTGGTGTAACCACTTAAATCTCTACATTCTTAGGCTCTAATTGTTGGGATATATGCCCAAGAGCATAATGTGATATGTAAACGAGATTATATTTTAAGTAATAAACAATGCGGTTATTTATTTATTAAAATATTGATTTTAAAGTTGCATATTATAAATTATCATATATGCCTGTAGGCATTGCATTTTTGCATGTGAAACCCGATGATGAGTCTCAGATGGAGGCACTACCTTTTAAGTCGCGGAAGCCGCGGGAAACGGACGTCGGAAGGGAGGAGTCAAGAATTGACTCATATTCGGGTTAAGTTCGCTGGTTTAGCTTCGGGTTACTTGTTGGTTTTCTATTTTAAAAATTGTTCCCGGCCCAAAACACTCACAACCACCTAACCTCGGCCCAAAATCCCCGCAAGCCCCTTGGCCTTAACCAAATCCACCAACCAAAGGCCCACACGCCCAAAGCCTTTAATACACACCACAAATTAAATAATTATTAATTAAATTAAAACATTAACTAAATAAATATTAATTAAATTAATTAAATAAATAATAAAATATTTACCAAACATAAAATAAGTATATGCCTAATATAAACTAATCAAATATAATCATTCCTAACTAAATAATATATTTACCAATCTAAAATATTTGACTTCCTAATCAACACCAATCTAATCTTGTAACTTCCTAATTTATAATATTGTGTCCCCCCTCAATCTTGTGTGTACCATTCTTGAGAAGCCTAAATTAGAAACCAAGATCCTATTCCTTGTGAGACAAGGTGAAGCCCTAGCCATTCTCAATATAAACAACACTTTTCCAAGCCATCCTCCTCTCCCAACTACTTCAATCTCCACGGCAAACCAATAACAAAAAATATAAACCCTAACAGTCCACTCTCTCTAACACACGCCCAAGACATCAAGAACCTCTCATCTTACACGCAAATCATAAGCCATAAACCCTAGAAGACACCAACCCCACGGCCAAACAAGAAAGGTGAACAAAACTCTTCTCTTCATCTCTCTTTCTTTTGGCCGTGAATACCACATCCTCCATCCCCTCCATTGCCGAGTTTCAACAGCCATTACCATCACCAAAATAACACCCAAAACAGCAGCAACATTCACGTAAAAAATCAACCAGAACAGCGCCCTTGTGCATGCATGCAGTGTGCGCAAAAACAGCAGCCCTTTGCCGAGTTTTAGCCTTTCCAACAGCCCTTAAAATACCCTAAACCAGTGAGTAAAATACTGCACATCCAACCCTTAAAAAATTACAAACAAATCTGCACAAACTGACCTTTAAAACACCCAAAACAGTCCCCAAAACGTCAAAAAATAGTGACCTGAACAGCAAGCAGAAATACAGAGGAAACAGCAGCAAAACGGAAGCAAAACAGCAAGCAAAACAGCAAAACAGTGAGCTAAGATGCTAAACCAGTGAACCAGAGAAGTTGAGGAGCTTTACCCTTCCGATCTCCGTGGAACGCGAGTCCGAAAGTCGGCAAAAAATGTTAGACCTGAGGGTATTTTCCACATTCGTTTTCTGTTTTATTTGTATTATTTATTGAGTATTGCTTGCATGATTGTTATGTTGAATCGCATGTTGTGGCCCTTGAGTAGATAAATGTGCATGGATTATGAGATATTGTATGTTGTGGCTTTGGAATAAAATGAAAGATGTGTCAACTCTCGCGGTATATCGCATGGAAACCCGGACATAAATTTCATAGCCGATTCTGAATGGACGGTAGTATGATCTGTACTCGGGATACAACTCTACATACCGCTTGAGTAAACGACACTTTCTTTTGTTTTATATTGATTTGATTTATTTATTTTTCGTCATTCGAATTTCGCACATTATTTGTATGCATGATACGATTGAGCGCATGGGCTTAGTAAGTCGGATTAAAGGTCCCATATTTGAAGGGGTTAAAATCCTTTACCACGATGCTTTGCCACGCCGGTTGATGTGTGTTCGGTTGGATATAAGATATGTTCAATCGGGCATACTAAGTTTGATGTGATTGTCTTTATTTTTGTATGTATGATACAATCGAGCGCATGGGCTTAGTAAGTCGGATTAAAGGTCCCCTATTTGGAGGGGTTAAAATCCTTTACCACGAAGCTTTGTCGCGCCGGTTGATGTGTGTTCGGTTGGATATAAGATATGTTCAATCGGGCATACTAAGTTTGATGTGACTGTTTTTATTTTTGTATGTATGATACAATCGAGCGCATGAGCTTAGTAAATCGGATTAAAGGTCCCCTATTTGGAGGGATTAAAATCCTTTACCACGAATCTTTGCCGCGCCGGTTGATGTGTGTTCGGTTGGATATAAGATATGTTCAATCGGGCATACTAAGTTTGATGTGATTGTCTTTATTTTTGTATGTATGATATAATCGAGCGCATGGGCTTAGTAAGTCGGATTAAAGGTCCCCTATTTGGAGGGGTTAAAATCCTTTACCACGATACTTTGCCGCGCCGGTTGATGTGTGTTCGGTTGGATACAAGATATGTTCAATCGGACATACTAAGTTTGACATAGTTATCTTTATCTTTGTATGTATTATACCGAAAGGCGCATGGGCTTATTGTGTTGGATTAAAAGGTTCTCCGTTTGGGAAGAAAAGCCTAAAAGGCTACCTTTATCGCGATATTTGTCGTGTCTTTCATCTATTGATTGCATCATTTATCCTTGTCTTGGCTCGACCTATTGTCATTGGTGTACCCGTACTCCCAATCCATCACACCCTGAAGCCCCTTTGCGCACCACACAAAACAAACCTTAGCACAAACTCTCACTCAACCAATTCACGCCACAGCCAAGAACCTCCACTCACGTAAGCAAACTGTCACACCATAAGCCTCACATCTCAGCAGCCCTTCGCCCACACTGCCACATTCCCGTTACAGCCTAAAACTACACACATCTAACCCCTAAAGCTGCACGCATTTAACACCCAAGGCTGCCCAGTTCGGTCACACTAAACACTCTCACTCCACTGCCTGAAATCGAGCCCTAAACGCCACCTATTAGTCTCAGCCCGCACGTAAGGCCAACTATACCATTCATGTATGTATTATGGAATCTCATATAGTCATTCTTATCTTTGAACGCATCATAATGAAAAGCATGTTTATCCCATTGGTTGCATCATTTACCTTTGTCGTGGCTTAACATATTACAATTCATATATCCATGTCATGATAGCATTTGAGTATTATTTCTTGTGGTATATCGGATGGAAACCCAGATATAAATTCCGTAGCCGATTCCGAATGGACGGTAGTGCGGTCTGTACTTGGGATACAATTCCACGTAACACTTGGAAAAGTGCTCACATGTGTGCTTGTGTGGTTAGTGTGTGTGCTTGTGCTTTCGTGAATACAATATGCCAATGAAGTTGTATGTTCGTTGCTACTTTGATGTACTTTCAAGCATGCAATCTTAGATGTAAAATATATGTAAATTTAGGTGCAAGTTTTATTTTGTACATATGAATTTAGAAGCATGATACTCTCGGAATAAGTGTTACGTAAGCTTGATTAAATTATTACATAAATCATTTCATTACAAGTGACATAAGTAAGGGACCATTCCGAACCCAACGATTTGAGGTCTTCCCTTGCGAGGGGTGAGTGCGGCCTTAAATCTCATTTTCCCGGTTCACACCGGGTGGCGACTCCATTATTCTCCGGTTTAGTCCCTGATGAGTGGTAAATCTATCACTATTTCCCACTCATTTAACCTAATATATTGTATAGTTTCTTGAGTTATGTGAATATTTTGATGTGTTTTGTGTTATTTTGTAGATAAATAAAGTTTCAGGACATTCTGGAGGTGATTTGGGGCAAAACAGGAAAAATTGGCAAAAAAGGGCATTTTGGTAATTTGTCCGCGTCGCGACGCCCAAGTCATCCGCATCGCGACGCCGAACGTGCACCAGAGCTGCTAACGTGCGCCGGGTCAACGGGTCAGAATTTGAGAAGTTTGACTTTGCTAACGTGCGCCGTGCCACGTGTCGCCATCACAGCCGATCCACTAACGTGCGCCGTGCCACGTGTCATCATCCTACGGTGCCGACACTCATTATTGCCACGTGCGCCACGTGTCATCCATGTCATCGCCACATCATCGGTCAACGAGTCAACTATGCCACGCATCGTGCCACATCATCATCCACGTCAGCAGGTCAACCGAGTCAACATGCCACGTCATCATCAGCCAATCACGCCGTGACACGTGTCGTAATCCTACGGTGCCGACAATTGATCTCAGCTACCGTGAAGGGTTATCTATCATCGCCACGTCAGCATAATCATTGAGCTCTTAGCCGCCTCACCACGTGTCGCCTTATCTTCTTATCTGAATCGCCACGTGTCAAGCCAAGAACATGTCACGACTCATTGTTCCAGCGTCGCGACGCCAAAGGCTCCAGCGTCGCGGCGCCAGAAGCTTATCTGCGCCTATAAATTCAGCTTCGAATTTCAGAATTGAACACACCTTCCTCTCTCTTTAATTCTATTTAAAGAGAGAGTTTCTCTCTCTAGATTCTTTAGTTTTTTAGTTTTTTTTATTTTTAGTTTTTTTAGTTTTGTATATAATTTTAATTACGTTTTGTAATAATAGTAATTTAATTTTTACTTTTTACAGTTTTTACTATTCACCATGAGTAGGTAACTTCCCCCAGCTAGGGTGAAAGGTAATTCTTTTACTGTTACTATTTAGATTAATCTCTCTTAAAAATAATATATTCACTATTTAAAATACTGACTTAAAAAGAATACCGCTATATTGGCCGGTTGGTAATTTAATTTTAATCTGGTTTAAACCTGACTAATCAAGGATACCGCCAGATTGGTCGGTTGGTAATTTAATTTTGGTTCCGCCTTTATGGCTGGTTGGACTTAATTTGACTTAAACAGGATACCGCCAGATTGGTCGGTTGGTAATATTATCACAAGTTTATATATTATTTTATGGGAGATATCTAAATTAGTAGTAGTAAAAGTAATTCCTTTTACCTTAGCATTTTATTGTAATTTACTTCTCAGCTTTTACTTTTTGTCTTTACTTTTAAGTTTTTACTAGTCCTAGTTATGTGTTAGTTTTCTGAGGTTGTGATGACTTTTAATATCACCGGTTTATAAGGGGTTATTTTATAGTTTGGGTAATTTAAAGGTTTACTTATTAAGTCTTAAGCTTAATGCTTCTTGTTGTCTGATCACCAATAAGATTGATGTGGTAAATCTAAAATGAACTAGACATAGGGATTTTAGGTTTCAGCCTTAGATTTAATAGCCCACGATCTTCCTTGAGGATAGATAACCCTTTAATAGATTTCCTTACAGGATAGGAATATACCTGTCGGGCGGGGGTAGCCATAATTGGAACTTAAACTTAATGAATCCAGATAATTTAGTTGACATAGACATATGGTTCAATTGGGTTAAACTGGGTATTTGCGTCTGACCATCGACGGAGGCTTTTGCATAATTTAGTGTTCCAAGTTAGTAAACTGATTTATTACACAAACATAAAATAATCACTTCATCTTTTAAAAGATATTAGAAGGATTAACAACCCTAGATCTTTGTGTCTTTTGTTATTTTCCTTAGTATTTTCTTTTGTCTTTTTATTTATTTATTTATTTTATAAAACCACTTCCAACCAATCAAACAATCATTCTCTTCACCCTCAATTAGATATTTGTAAATAAATAGATTCAATAATTAATAACAATAGTAGGAATTAAGTCCTCGTGGGATCGATATTTTTATACTACTTGAACGATATGTGCGCTTGCGTTATACGTGTGTGTTTACGCCGGTCAGTCCCCCGCGGGCTACTCCGTACTCCCAACTAGGCCGCGAGCCTAGGACAGCATGCGTCGCCCAGTTCCTCTGTTCCCACAATGCCCTTGTATATTAAATGTACTTTCAGATTTAGTGTATAAGTGTTAC
>SKCR01042044.1:0-75674 GCA_019454045.1 Zanthoxylum bungeanum | reverse complement strand
TTTAGGTCTTCATCCTCTGATCTGGTTGAAATGATTGGCTCAGGTAGATCTTCATCAAACATTTGTGCAATGGAATCTCCAAGATCTTCATTTTGAGGATACAGAATTCCATCCTCAATTTTTGATGTATTTGGTACAAACAGCTCAGTTTCATCCTCGTCAGAATCTGAATAATAGAAATCAAATTGACACTTTGTCGGTTCGGGTTCCTGAACTGATACCTCTGGTTGTTGATACTGCTCAGCCTCATCCTCTGTTAAGGTGTCATCGTGGATTTCTGGGTACTTGAAGGCTTCATCAGTGTCATCTGAAACTGGTTCTAGAGGTATGATGTTCTGGTTTTCTATTAATTGTCTGATCTGATCTGTCATTCTCTGTATGGATCCTGCGTTACTCTGAATTTGTGCATCAAATCGAGCTTCTTGTTCTTTGAACATGTGAATTAATTGATCTTCCTCGGATTGTTCTGGTTCTTGATAAGGATCGAAGGAAGATGATGGATAAGATGGAAATGTGATGGTTCTGTGAAATGTGATGGTTCTTCATAGCATGATTGTCTCCCGAAATTCTCCCATTCTGATGATATATACATTGATCGCTCGGGTGGTTACTATCACAAATCACACATCTCACATCCCTCTTCATTCTGATGAACAAATGTAGCATTGCTTGGTTCTGGCATCCGGTGATAATCATTGTGCTCGACAACAGGCCTCAGAAAACCGGACTGTTGCTCCCAGATTTGGGGTGTATCTTCTTGTAAAGTTCGTGATTTTCTCAATTTCCCAGTAGTGTTCCATTTTTAATCACCCTGAAAACAAAAGAAATAAAAATTACAAAATAAAAGAAAGAAAATTAGATATAAGTAAATTTGATAGTTTCAAAATTAACAACTCAAGTAATATAAGTCCCCGGCAACGGCGCCAAAAACTTGACCGGCGTAAACACACACGTATAACGTAAGCGCACGTATCGTTCAAGTAGTATAAATAATCGATCCCACGAGGACTTAATTCCTACTGTTGTTATTAATTGTTGAATCTATTTATTTACAAATATCTAATTAAATGGAGAATAGAGAGATTGTTTGTTTGATTGGTTGAAAGTGATGTTGCTAAATAATAAATAAATAAAAAGACAAAAGAAAATACTAAGGAAAATAACAAAAACACAAAGATCTAGGGATGTGATTTATTCCAATATCATTATAAAGATGAAGTGATTATTTTATAGTTAGGAAATACAATGATTTATTAACCTGGAACACGAAATTATGCGAAAGCATCTGTCGATGGTCAGACACAAATACCCAGTATAACCCAATTGAACCATATTCCTATGTCAATCACATTATCTGGATTCATTAAGATTAAGTTCCAATTTATGGCTACCCTCGCCCGACAGGTATATTCATATCCTGTAAGGAAATCTATTAAAGGGTTATCTATCCTCAAGGAAGATCGTGGGCTATTGAGTCTAAGGTTTTAAACTTAAAATCTCTATGTCTAGTTCATTTTAAGTTTACCTAATCAATTTTATTAGTGATCGGTTAATAAAAAGCATTAAGATTAAGACTCAAAATAAATCATTATATTACCCAAACTATAATCTAACCCTTATAAACTGGTGATATTGAAATTCATCACAACCCCAGATAACTATTTAGTTACAACACATAACTAGGGCTAATAACTGAAAAGTAAAAGACATAAAGTAAAAATGCTGAAAAGTAAATACTAAAAAGTAAATTGCAATAAAATAAAATGCTAAAGTAAAAGGAATTACTTTTACTACTACTAATTTAGATATCTCCCATAAAATAATATATAAACTTGTGATATTATTTAACCAACCGACCAATCTTGCGGTATCCTGATTAAGTCCAATTAAGTCCAACCAGCCATATAGGCGGTAATATTTGTCCATAATCCAGCCATAAAGGCGGTACCAAAATAAATTTATCAACCGACAATCTGGCGGTATCCTTGATTAATCAGGTTCAAACCAACAGAAAATAAATATACCAACCGACCAATATAGCGGTATCCTTTATTAATCAGTATTTTAAAGTGTAAATATATTATTTTTAAGGGAGATTAATCTAAATAGTAGCAGTAAAAGAATTACCTTTCACCCTAGCTGGGAAATTACTTTCTCATGAATAGTAAAAACTGTAAAAAGTAAAAAGTAAAATTAAATTACTATTATTACAAAAAGTAATTAAAATAAATTACAAAAAATAAATAAAAAAAAAACTAAAAATAAAAATAAAAATTCTAGAGAGAGAAACTCTCTCTAGAGAGAGAAATCAAGAGAGAGAGGTATATCTTAAAAACTGAAAATTCGGCCTCTATTTATAGTAAAATTTTTCACTTTTCACTGTTCCAGCGTCGCGACGCCAAGGACCTCAGCGTCGCGACGCTGGATTTGTCACTGTTTGTCGACGTGGCACGCTGAGAAGGCGACACGTGGCATGGCGGCTGACTGTTCACGCGACACGTGTCAAGGCGGCTAAGACTCAATTATTGTGATGACGTCATTGATGACGTCATGCTGATGTGGCGATGACGTGGCGCTGATGTGGCGATGACATGGCGCTGGCGTGTGTTGGCGTGTGTTGCAATTGTCGGCACAATAGGATTGCGACACGTGGCGACACGTGTCACGCGGTGATTGGCTGATGCTGAGGTGTCAAGTTGACTTGGTTGACCTTGTGACGTGGCTGATGACGTGGCATGACACATGGCATATTGACTCGTTGACCGCTGACATGGATGATGACAAGGCGACACGTGTCAAGTCAAAGTGTCGGCAGCATATGATGTTGACACGTGGCACGGCGCACGTTAGCCGATTCGTTGTGATGGTGACACGTGGCACGGCGCATTTTAGCAAAGTCAAACTTCTCAAATCCTGACCTGTTGACCAGGCGCACGTTAGTAGATTCGGCGCATGCTGGGCGTCGCGACGCGGAAGGTCTGGGCGGCGCGACGCTGGAAATTACAAAAATGCCCTTTTTTCACCATTTCACTGTTTTACCTCCAAATCACCTCCAGAATGTCCTGAAACTTTATTTATCTACAAATAACACAAAACACATCAGAACATTCACAAAACTCAAGAAACTATACAAAATATTAGATTAAATGAGTGGGAAATAGTGATATAAACACACAATCATCAATATACAAGAATATTAATTTCAATTTCATTTGAATTTCATTAAATCAACTTGATAAAATATCTTAATAACACTTTATAGATATTTATATTAAGTCAACAAATGCAACTAAGAAAAATATAACTCTTATATTTTATAAGTGTTGGCCGAATTTATCAAGAATAAAGGAAAAATATATTTCATTTTTCAAACAATTTGAACAAATATCTTAAGAAGTCAAAATCAATTTGACAACCATTTCCTTTAATGTATAAGTCAACAATTGCAACTTATAATCACTTCCTAACTTTATCATTTGGTAGATTTTATATTTTTTAATTATATTAATCATTTAACAAATAAATAATTAAATAATAAATTAAATACAAATATCACATATATGTATTATATTTGCTTTAAATATCTCAAATACATATATTAATGATATATGTCAAATACCTTTATTTGACTATTTATTAATGTGTATTTAATAATATCATATATTAAATACAAATACACATTAATTAGGAAATGATGGTTTGGCCCGTTTGCATGTATTTTTCGTTTAACAATTAAACGATTTATAAATAATCATCATTATTCATAATGTTGCTCTAGTGCTCTACGAGTATGTTTCATTATTGAGACTCTCTAGATTCAGGTATATCCGTCACGAAATCCAATTTCATGTCCATAATCTATCCACCCGTAGATTATGACGATCACGGATAAACTAGCTGAATCATACAGGTCGAGGTCATTGCATACGTATAATCCCTCCGTCACAGGTATCCAGATAATCCCAGAGATATAGATGTAAATGTCAAATCTCTATAGGTATTATCTCGTCGACGTATAGCAATCTCTAAATAACACTCAGAACTTACTTCCGAAGTATACTGTGGCCACAGATTTAACAGACTGCTAATTATATATGGACTACCTATGCTCTGTACACAGAACTGACGGATCCTATCTTGACACACACAGGATATCCTGAGGATCGATCCTTATCCAACGAACAGGCGGAGGTCTGATCTAAATAGATCGGTGACGTGACTGCCATCTAAGTGTGGAGGATGTCTCATACATCCACAGTGGTATCTCAAGTCGAAGGACCACTATGCTACTCAACCCGAGAAGATTCTTATTGACGTTGGTGTACCATCTATTAAGAATCTTCGTGAGCCGTTCAGTGTGTTTACACTATAACACCTACACTACACGTCTATACGAGTCTCTCCAGACTCATGGTTCATTGGGATAAACCATCGGACCAAGTCTCGATATACGACATGTACTGGTCTCAACGGATTTGACTAACCGACCCGTGTTAGCAAATCTTGACCAGGAACTATGTTTGATAATATATATATAACAGTTGACACTTCCCAATGTCAATTACAAACTCCCTTTGTAACTGTGTACTGTATTATATATTATCGGGCCTTTTTTCTCTAATATATACATATCACTAAACCGCATTCAGTTTCAATCTAATAGTAATTAGATCGAATACGTATATAAGAACAAGAGGTGCAACCATAAATAAGTGATATTATGGGAAAAAGGGATGTTTATATTCATGAATCATACATAAATACGGTCCGGATTGGCGCTCTGAGCACCAACCCCAACAATTTCTCCCACTTGCTCTAGTGCCTATCCACGGTATCATATACACGTCTCAATGTGTATCATATGCACATGGCCCTCAAAAGCTCACAAGTACTTAAGAGGCAAGAAACAAGTCCGCTATGAAATATTGAGTTTGTCAAACAAACTTCGTTTTCCCAGTAGTTAACATCATTCATATTTTTAGATCTAAATTATATATTAATATGAAATGGATGCTACATCAATTTATGCTACACTCTTCTAAGTTGTCCAAGTATTTAGGGATCAATCCAAAAATACTATGAGGACAACCGCAAGCACAACACAAATTTAAAACTTCTAATTTATAAGGTCACTATACAACTTCATAAGTCAATACTTCATAAGTTGCATCTAATTCTACTCAGTTAGTAGAATCATTCGTGACACTCCCACTGCATCTTTTGTGACTCTTTATGACGTAGACTGTCTAACGTCATAATTAGTCTCAAACTAATATGACCCTAATGGTTGCAGACTGTATTCTCCATGAATTAGAAACTCGTTCTTAATATCTCAAAGATCACAAAGAACGTGTTTCAAGATCCATCCTATGGTCTATAGGATATCAAAATAACTCGTAACAATTACGATTAAATCAATATTTTTAATCGCACATTATAAAGTATTATTATGTCATCATCAAATGATACATAAGATTGATTAGACATTCTAATCAATATCTCTTTCGAAAAATGAATCATCCTTTACGAAAGATGAATACTTTATATATGACATACAATAACTGTCCAACAGTTATACTAACTGTCATACAGATAGCCTAGTTATGTCCTTTATTAGATCATATCTAATGTACGAATAAATGAGTATCTCACAAGTCTCCAAGTTTTATATCATATATAAAACTTTATATCAATATAACAGAGACTACTCCCCTGCTTTCAGGAGTAAAGAAGACTTAGGTAATTCTTTTACCTTATAAACATCTCATTATTACCATAATAATGACAATGTCGTTAAGATATATATAACACTAGAAAGTAATTTCCACGCTCCCACTAACCCTTTTATCACATATGTATTCTATATACTTTGACAAGATCAGACAATCTGACGATATCAAAAATAGAGAACACATATTTCTGAAGACTTATCCGAGTCTACAATAGGCTCTGTAAGCTAGCACAAAACTGCGATCTCAACAGAATACAAACTCTAGGGCCATTCCAGAATGAACTCTTCAAACAAAGAAATCACAACTGATCTCTTATTTGAATAAGTCATTCAAAAAACGCCACTTTGCATTCTTTAGTTAAAACGTACAGTTTCATATTAACATTAACCAATATATCTCTAATTGTTCATTTAGTGTTACTAGAGATAAGTTTTCTCAGAATCTACAATAGATTGCTGAGTATAACTTTTCTCACTGTCATACTGTAAAGGTCAAACCTTTAATAAGCTCACACTGCTTTCGTTGCGCAAACAATTAGCACATATCATGAACTAATTCATAATAAAAGCATAATCAAGTTCAAAACTTGATCGTAGCTAACAATCTTAGATCTATGGTTCATGGTGAACTTCCAGAATCGATATCAAATATCGCTTCCATTATAAGTTTATAGGATAATTTTTCTTCGTTAAGAAACACAAAATCATTAAGTATCAAATACTCATAAATGATTATGATATCCTATTAAACTTAAATAGAAGAAGTATAAGGGTTGTTTCATCTTATTAATTACATAGTTCCAATTATAATTTATCATTCTCACATTTGACTTCAATAACTCAAGTCTTTTTCTACAATAATTAACATCAGATGTTACACACCAAGTAATAAATCAATTTTATTACTTAGGATCGTAGGAAAGATATTCTATTAAATAGAATACAATATTCTATTAAATAGAATAAATGATAAACTTTTACTTATACCTCCCAGGTGTAAGTAATTTCCATTATATAACTATTATATAAAAGAAAGATTCAAATCTCAAACTTTTCAAGATTCGAATTTTCTACCTATACATATCATATATGTAACTGCAGAAATTAACGGAACATTAATTAAAGAGATGTATTAGTGTTACTGGAGCATATCCCCAAGAGTATTGAAACTAATTCGGTAACATTCAATATCAAACGAATCAAATCATATAAGATTTGATTGCTCCCACTACTCAATTCCATCAAGATGGAATCGTGGAAGAATAATATTGAATATGAATCATATTCACTAAATAACCTTAGAACTAATTGCTTTAAATTCATATGTTTGATCGTATCAAAGATCTTTGAACATTTCAAAGACATGTAATCAATTTTAAGGATCAGGTTTTCAATATATTTTAGATTGAATATATTTGAACAAGTCAAAAATATTCAATCTACGTTTCATCAGAACAGATTGAAAGTTCTTGATACTTTCAAGACTTTCAATATGTGTTCCTTCAGAAACACATAACTAAGTTATGACAATTCATCAACTAAGTTACGAAGTATAGAAAACTACCTTAAGCAATTATTATTCATTAAACTACATACATCCAATGTATCAGTTAAATAAATCTGGTGGTCCAATGACAATCATGGTTAAACGAGATCTTAATCACTTTCCTGAATACAATATTCATTAAATGGATAAGGATATGTGGTGTGATCTAGTATCAAACCATCCTTCACCATACGGAATAAGCATCCAATGCTTAAGTGATTAAACTCATGAAGCACTGTTCTAAATTATTTACTTTACCGAATAATTTTTCTTAATGTTTATCTCTACGTCAATGACACTACTTGTTATTATAAAATATGTAACAATTGTTTATAAAGAACAAGTGACTATCCAATAGTCGCGAGTTCTGATATCAAATATCAAAACAATCGTTAACCAATATTTCAAATAACTAGACGAGAGATCTGGTATCCAATACCTATAGTTGTAGTATTTGTGAAAATCGATATTTTCTATACACAAATATACGCATCTCCTTTCTTTAGCATTACTATTTGTATTCAACTATTCACAACAATTGTAAATAACTGATTAACAAATTATGTCAGACACATTACCTCTAAAGGTAATTAAAGCTAGAAAATGTCATTACTAGATAAACAAATACCTAATAGGGCTTTCTTAATGCCAGTCAGAATCTCGACCATCCTAATTCAAGTCAATTCTTACTGCATAAGAACTATTGTCTCTAAAGTATTATTTCCTAAAAGGGATATCTATCTAGATTATCTATTGTGACTTAGAAACTAAGTCATTAACCATCTTGATTTTAGAAGAAAATCAGAACAACAGTTCCTGATGGTCTAGACTAATCTAATAATATCATGGTCTAATAGTATCTAGAACCTATTCTAGAATTAACTGCAACCAAGAGTCTAGTCAGATAACATATCAAAATATGTGTGCAGTAAATAAAAGTTTAATTCTATTTACTATAGAATAAGGAAACAAACAAGCGGCAATTTCCATAATAACATACACTGCCTAAGTTATGGAATATTTTAAACTTAGCAGTGACTCCCACTTTTTTTACATAATGCCGTAATCCCCAATGAAAAGACGAGAATTCAATAATTAAATCGAATTCCATAATGGGAAGGGACCCCATGAATATATTTCGACTCACAGCAGAGGCACGGTCTCGCCGACGTATATTCACAGGTAGACAACTAATTGTCAATCACTCACTAGTGACTCCAAGGTTCCGGTCCTGGCCGTTTCTCGTTGTTGCTGCGAAGGCAGGCCCACAAGGAGACGTACCAAGGTTAAACTTGTCAATGATAAACTCAAGTTACTTGGGTAACCCTGACAGCTAGGGCACGTTCAGGATTCCGCTTTCGCTTGAATTTATCTAGTATCTAATATACATTCGGCATAAATAAATTTCTATCAGCTACACCCTCACAGCAGAGGCACGTCTCGGATGTAGTCAACGAAAAGATATTTATAAACCGTATTGACAAGACGGACCAAGAAACAAGTATTCCAAATACTATTACTTTAAAACCTTATTAAGCGGGGATATTCCATTAAGTGTCATACACCCTAAATCTAATCAAATTAGATTATAATATGCATGTATAAAGTCAAGAAAACATGATTAAACATTGAATAAAACAAGCTAATCATTTTATGGAGGCCTAGAATCAGACTTGCTCTGATACCATTTTGTATGGGTTTTAGGGGCTAAATCCGGTAATGCAGCGGAAGCGGTGGAAAATCGTATTTTCCGATTTCAAAACTTTTTCTCGGATTAATTAAATAAACATATTTATTTAATTATCCAATAATCAAATTATGAAATAAAATTCAAATAAATCATATTTAAGTGAATTTACCAAATTACCCTTACACTTGGTATTTAGTCCATTTTAGTCCGAAATTGATCAAATCAATTTTGAATGATTCTAAATCATTTCTAAGATGAACTTAGCATGTTCAAAACATCAAAACACCAAAAACAACCAAAATCCCCAATTATGACTCACTTGGCCGAATGCTCCCAATGGTGGGCAATTAATGCATTTTGTCATTTCATGCATCAAAACACATAAAGATGTAATCCAATGAACATGAAACTTTATATGCATCATATACACACCCAAATGCACAACATATATGAAAATCCCCAAATTTGGAATTGGTCATGAACCCTAATTTTTCAATTTCTTCAAATTGGACAAATTAGACCAAATTGGTTAAATCCAACACTTCAATCATGTTTCTTCTTCCATCCAATCAAAGTCTCAACACAATGAAACAACTCAACATCAAATCTAGGTCATCTAAGAGTGGGTCAACAACTTTAGATTAGCAACAAGGTTTCCAAAACCTTAAAAGAAAGCTTATAACTACAATAGTCACAATCTTCCTTCCATCACACATGCTCAACACTTTCACACCAAAACTTCCATCATCAAAAACACAAGGAATAAAGAAAGAATAACCTAAGAACATCATATGTTAAAGCCTAGATCCTAAGGAACATTTTCCTTTCTAATAGTAAGTTGGAAAAACTTACTAAAATCAAGCTTTCTTTGGTTTCTTCTTCTTTCTTTCTCACAAGCTTCCTTTGGTTTCCATTAATGGAGTTTTCTTTTAAAGTGTATTAGGTTAGATACCAAATGAAATGAAAAATAATATATACTTGCATCACAAAGGCCTTGGCCGAATTTGGCAAAGGCATATACAAGAAATATTAATTTCAATTTCATTTGAATTTCATTAAATCAACTTGATAAAATATCTTAATAATACTTTATAGATATTTATATTAAGTCAACAAATGCAACTAAGAAAAATATAACTCTTATATTTTATAAGTGTTGGCCGAATTTATCAAGAAATAAAGGAAAAAGATATTTTCATTTTTCAAACAATTTGAACAAATATCTTAAGAAGTCAAAATCAATTTGACAACCATTTCCTTTAATGTATAAGTCAACAATTGCAACTTACAATCACTTCCTAACTTTATCATTTGGTGATATATTTATATTTTAATTATATTAATCATTAAACAATTAAATAATTAAATAATTAATTAAATACAAATATATCAAATATATGTATTATATTTGCTTTAAATATCTCAAATACATATATTAATGATATATGTCAAATACCTTTATTTGACTATTTATTAATGTGTATTTAATAATATCATATATTAAATACAAATACACATTAATTAGGAAATGACGGTTCGGCCCGTTCGCATGTATTTTTCGTTTAACGATTAAACAATTTATAAATAATCATCATTATTCATAAATGTTGCTCTAGTGCTCTACGAGTATGTTTCATTATTGAGACTCTCTAGATTCAGGTATATCCGTCACGAAATCCAATTTCATGTCCATAATCTATCCACCCGTAGATTATGACGATCACGGATAAACTAGTTGAATCTTACAGGTCGAGGTCATTGCATACGTATAATCCCTCCGTCACAGGTATCCAGATAATCCCAGAGATATAGATGTAAATGTCAAATCTCTATAGGTATTATCTCGTCGACGTATCTATTAGCAATCTCTAAATAACACTCGAAACTTACTTCCGAAGTATACTGTGGCCATAGATTTAAGAGACTGCTAATTATATATGGACTACCTATGCTCTGTACACAGAACTGACAGATCCTATCTTGACACACACATGATATCCTGAGGATCGATCCACACCCAACGAACAGGCGGAGGTCTGATCTAAAAAGATCTGTGACGTGACTGCCATCTAAGTGTGGAGGATGTCTCATACATCCACAGTGGTATCTCAAGTCGAAGGACCACTATGCTACTCAACCCGAGAAGATTATTATTGACGTTGGTGTACCATCCATTAAGAATCTTCGGTGAGCCGTTCAGTGTTTATACACTATAAACACCTACACGTCTATACGAGTCTCTCCAGACTCATGGTTTATTGGGATAAACCATTGGACCAAGTCTCTATATACGACATGTACTGGTCTCAACGGATTTGACTAACCGACCCGTGTTAGCAAATCTTGACCAGGAACTATGTTTGATAATATATATATATAATACAGTGACACTTCCCAATGTCAATTACAACCTCCCTTTGTAACTGTGTACTGTATTATATATTATCGGGCCTTTTGTCTAATATATACATATCACTAAACCACATTCAGTTTCAATCTAATAGTAATTAGATCGAATACGTATATAAGAACAAGAGGTGCAACCATAAATAAGTGATATTATGGGAAAAGGGGATGTTCATATTCATGAATCATACATAAATACGGTCCGGATTGGCGCTCTGAGCACCAACCCCAACACTTCAGGGCAGTGACGTGAATGCTTTGTGCGTTAAAGGGGGCAGTATTAGCGTGAGCAAGGGCTGACTTCAAGGGCTTTATAGGCTGAGGGTTACGTGGATAGTGCTTGAAGAGGGCAGTTGCGTGAAGTAAGTTGTGGTGTGAAGTTGGGCAGTGACTTGTTGTTGAATTGTGGTGGCTTTGTGCGTGAGGGTGTTGAGTGATTTGTGACTGAGTTGTGCGCTGCTGAAGGGTGAAGGGTTTCTTGGGCGATGTGGGACTAAAGGGAGTGAGGGGGTGTGTATTGATGTGGGGAGATAATATGCTAATGGGGTCGTGAGGTGTCTTGCGTGAAAGCTATATTGAGTGGAAGGCTTTTGGCGTGAAATAAGGGTGGAGTTGAGGGCTTGCGTGAAGGGTCAGGTGCGTGAAGTTGGAGACTTGCGCTGAATAGGTGTTTCTTGATCGATGTGGGACTAAAGGGGAGAGGCGTGTGAGGTGTTTGTGTGTGGGAGTTGAAGGCAAAATGGAGGCTTTGTTTCCTAATCGATGTGGGATGTGAAGTGGGGCTGATGGGCTGTTGTTTTAGGCGTGAAGGGGTTAGTTTCAGGAGAAGTTACTGGTGTGAACAATGGCAATAGAGAAGGGTGTGTAGGCGTGAGTCTAAGGGCTGGGATGGAGGTGCTTTTAGTGTGAGTTTAAGGGGCTGGAATGGGGAGCAGTGGGCGTGAATTTAGGGCCTAACTCCAGGGGTATTTGCGTGGATAATGGCTACTCTTCAAGGGGTGTTTGGCGTGAGCAATGGCAATGGAGAGGAGAGAATTTGTGTGTTCTATATGTGTTATGAAAGTGCTACCGGAAAGATAGTAGGATTTTGGGTTGTTTTTATAGGCAAAATGGGTGCATTAATTGGGTAGGCTAATGTTGTTGGAGGGTTATTATTGGGTGGCTACTTTGTTGAAAATGGAGGGTGATTTGTGGTTTCTTTTGACTTGAGAGGGGATGCCATTAATGGCTTAAAAACTTTGTTGAAAATGAGGAGCAAGGTAAATTGGAGGTCAAATGCGTGGGGTATGCATGGTGGAGGGTTAATTTGGTTGTTTGAATAGTTAGTGGAGAGGTAAATGAGTGTAAAGGGCGTGGGCTTTGGTCTATTGGGCTTGGTGTGTGATTGGTTGGGTTTTGGGCCAATGGTGATTTTGAAACGGAGGTCCAACGAGAGAAACCGAAGCTAAACAAGCGAATAAAGTCCAACAAAACGTCAATTCTTGACTTTTCCCTTCCGACGTCCGTTTCCCGCGACTTCCGTGACATAAGAGGTAGTGCCTCTGTACGAGGCTCATCATCGGGACTTATATGCAAAAATACAGTGCCTACAATAAGACTTAGGTAAACCTTTTACCTTAAAAACATCTCATTATTACTATAATAATGATAATGTCGTTAGGATATATAACACTAGAAAGTAATTTGTACGCTCCCACTAACCCTTCAATCACTTATAAATTCTCTATTCTTTGAAAAGATCAGACAATCTGACGATATCAAAAATAGAGAACACAGATTTCCGGAAGACTTATCCGAGTCTATAATAGGCTCTATAAGCTAGCACACTAAACTGCAATCTCAGCAGAACACAAACTATAGGGCCATTTCAAAATGAACTCTCCAAACAAAGAAATCAACCTGATCTCTTATCCGAATAAGTCATTCAAAAATGCCACTTTACATTCTTTAGCTAAAATGTACAGTTTAATATCAACATTAACCAATATATCTTTAATTGTTCAATTAGTATGACTAGAGAAAAGTTTCCTCAGAATCTACAATAGATTGTTGAGTATAACTTTTCTCATTGTCATACTATAAATGTCAAACCTTTAATAAGCCCACACTGCTTTCGCTGCGGAAACAATTAGCACATATCATGAACTAATTCATAATGAAAGCTTAATCAAGTTCAAAACTTGATCATAGTAAGCTATGAACAATCTTAGATCTATGGTTCAATGATGAACTTCCAGAATCGATATCAAATATCGCTTCCATTATAAGTTATAGGATAATTTTCTTCGGTAAGAAAACAACAGAACCATTAAGTATCAAATACTCGTAAATGATTCTGATATCCTATTAGACTTATATAGAAGATGTATAAGAGTTGTTTCATCTTATTAATTACGTAGTTCCATTTATAATTTATCATTCTCACATTTGACTTCAATAAGTCAAGTCCTTTCTACAATGGTTAACATCTGATGTTACACACCAAGTAATAAAACAATTTTATTACTTATGATTGTAGGAAAGATATTCTATCAAATAGAATACAATATTCTATAAAATAGAATAAATGATAAACTTTTACTTATACCTCCGAGGTGTAAGTAATTTCCATTATATAACTATTATATTAAAGAAAGATTCAAATCTCAAACTTTTCAAGATTCAGATTTTCTACCTATACATATCATATATGTAACTGTAGAAATTAATGGAACCAAAATTAAAAGGATGAACTAGTGTTACTGGAGCATCCCCAAGAGTATTGAAACTAATTCGGTAACATTCAATATCAAACGAATCAAATCATATAAGATTCGACTGCTCCCACTACTCAATTACATCAAGATGGAATCGTGGAAGAATAATATTGAACAAGAATCATATTCACTGAATAACCTTAGAACTAATTGCTTTAAATTCATATGTTTAATCGTATCAAAGATCTTTGAAGAGTTCAAAGACATGTAATGAATTTTAAGGATAGAGTTCTCAAAAAACTTCAGATTCAATATATTTGAACAAGTCAAAAATGTTCCATCTACGTTTCATCGGAACATATTGAAAGTTCTTGATACTTTCAAGACGTTCAATATGTGTTCCTTCAGAAACACGTAACTAAGTTTTGACAATTCATAAACTAAGTTACGAAGTAAAGAAAACTACCTTAAGTAATTACAATTCATTAAACTACATACATCTAATGTATCCGTTTAATAAATCTGGTGGTCTAATGACAAATCATTGGTTAAACAAGATTTTAATCATCTTCCCGAATACAATATTAATTAAATAGATAAGGATATGTGGTGTGATCTCATATCAAACCGTCATTTACCATACAGAATAAGCATCCAATACTTAAGTGATAAAATCTCATAAAGCACCATTCTAAATTATTTACTTTACCGAATAATTTTTCTTAATGTTTATCTCTACGCCAATTACACTACTAGTTATATTTAAAATATATAACAATTGTTTATAAAGAACAAGTAACTATCCAATAGTTGCAAGTTCTGATATCAAATATCAAAACAGTCATTAACTAATATTTTAAATAACTAGACGGGAGATCTGGTATCCAATACCTATGGTTGTCGTATTCCAAAAATAGATATTTTCTATACACAACTATACACATCTCCTTTCTTTGGCTTTACTATTTGCCTTCAACTATTCACAACAATTGTAAATAATTGGTTAGCAAATTGTGTCAGACACATTGCCTCTAAAGGTCATTAAAGCTAAGAAACGCCAATACTAGATAAACAAATACCTAATGGGGTTTTCTTAATGCCAGTCAAGAATCTCGAGACATGAACTAATTCATGTCAATTCTTACCGCACAAGAAACTATTCTCTCTAAATTATTATATCCTAAAACAGATATCTATCTAGATGATCTATCATGACTTAGAAACTAAGTCACTAACCATCGTGATTTTACAAGAAAATTGGAACAACAGTTCCCGATGGTTTAGACCAATCTAATAATATCCTAGTTTATTAGTATCTAGAACCTATTCTAGAATAACTGCAACCAAAAGTCAAGTCAGATAACATATCAAAATATGTGAGCAGTGAATAAAAGTTAAATTCTATATAAACAATAGAATAAGGAAACGAACAAGCGGCAATTTCCATAATAATAAACACTGCCAAAGTTATGGAATATTTTAAACTTAGCCGTGCCTCCCATTATTTTACGTAATACCATAATCCCCAACGGAAAAACAAGAATTCAATAATTAAAATCGAATTCCATAATGGGAAGTGGACCCCATGAATATATTTCGACTCACAGCAGAGGCACGGTCTCGCCTACCTGTATTCACAGGTAGACAACTCATTGTCAATCACACTCGTTGTGACTCATGGGTTTTCGGTCTTGGTCGTTTCTCGTTGTCACTGTTAGGGCAGGTCCACAAGGAGACGTACCAAGGTTAAACTCGTCAATGATAAACTCAAGCTACTTGCATAACCCTGACAGTTAGGGCAAGTTCAGGATTCCGCTTTCGCTTGAATTTATATAGTATCTAATATACATCCGGCATAAATAAATCTCTATCGGCTACACCCTCACAGCAGAGGCACGGTCTCAGATGTAGTCACGGAAAAATATTCATAAACCGTATTGACAAGACGGACCAAGAAACAAGTATTCAAAATATCAGTTACTCTAAAACCTTATTAAGCGGGGATACTCCATAAAGTGTCATACACTTTAAATCTAATCAAATTAAATTAAAGCATGCATGTATCAAGCAAATACATGAATAAACATTATATTTAAAGGGATAATCATACCAGGGGCCAAGAATTAGACTCGCTCTGATACCATTTTTGTTGGGGTTTTATGGCGGAATATCGGTAACGCAGCGAAAACGCGGAAAATCAAAATTTTCCGATTTCAAAACTTTTTCTCGGATCAATTAAATAAACTTATTTATTTAATTATCCAATTATCAAATTCAGAAAAATTACACAAGAAATCATATTTCTTGGTAATTACCGAATTGCCCCATAACTTTATAAATTGATCATTTTAGTCCAAAAATTATCAAATATAATTTTGAATGATTCTAAATCATTTCTAAAATGACTTTCAACACATCTAATGCATCAAAATCAGATTTCACACTAATCCCCAATTTTTGAGCTAATTGCCGTGAACCCCCAAATTTTCCAATTAATTGTAATTTGGTCCCTTTTGTTCAAAACAAGCCAAGATCAAATCCAATCAACCTAAAATTTTACATGCATCATACTCATACCATAATTCATCACATATATGAAAATTCCCAAATTTGGAATGGGTTATGAACACTAATTTTTCAATTTCAATAAATTGTCCAATTTCACCAAATCTTTAAAATCCAACACTTTAATCCATTCAATGCTTCACCAATCTAGCCTCACCACTTTTAAACAAATCTAGAACAATTCTAGGTCACCAAGGAGTGGCTTACCAACTCTAGAATGACAACTTGATTTTCTAAAAATCAAAAGTAAAGCTTTGAAACCATTTCAAGCTTACTTACATGTATCAATCTTTCATCAAAGTTCACAACCAAAATAAACATAAACTATAAGAAGAGAGACAACACCAAAGCAACACAAAATGATGCTAAGCATGTTAGAAACAATTTTCATGTTGAAGACTTTGAAGAAAAACTTACAAAACCATGATTTTCCAAGCCATCTTCCTTTAGTCTCCAAGCTTTTCTCTCATCTTCTTTAATGTTTTATTTGGTATCTAATGAACTTCTTAAACCCTAAAAATGAAACAAAACAATATATACTTCACAAATAAGCCCTTGGCCGAAATTTAGGAGCATATACAAAATATCTAGATATTTTTATTTCATTTAAAGCTTACTTTAATCAACTTGCAATTTGATCATTACAACTTTAATGAAAATTCAACAAGTCAATAAAAGCAACTCAAAAATATAACACTTATATTTATTTAAGGGCATGGCCGAAATTTACAAAAGAAAAAAGGAAATAGATATTTTCATTTTAAACAATTTAATCAAATATCTAAAGAAGTCAAAACAATTTTGACAACCTTTTCTTTAAGTATAAAGTCAACAATTTACACTTATAATCATTTCCTAACTTTATCATTTGGTGAGATATTTATATTTTAATTATATTAATCATTTAACAATTAATTAATTAATTAATTAATTAAATACAAATATCTCAAATATATGTATTATATTTACTTTAAATATCTCAAATACATATATTAATGATATATGTCAAATAACTTTATTTGACAATTTATTAATGTGTATTTAATAATATAATATATTAAATACAAATACACATTAATTAGGAAATGACGGTTCGGCCCATTTTCATGTATCTTTCGTTTAACGTTTAAACGATTTATAAATAATCACCATTATTCACAAAAGTTGCCCTAGTGCTCTACGAGTATATTTCAGTAGTGAGACTCTCTAGATTCAGGTATATCCGTCACAAAATCCAATTTCGTGTCCATAATTTACCCACCCATAAATTATGACGATCACGGATAAACTAGTTGAATCATACAGGTCGAGGTCATTGCATATGTATAATCCCTTCGTCACAGGTATCCGGATAATACCAGAGATATAGATGTAAACGTCAAATCTCTATAGGTATTATCACGTCGACGTTTCTGTTAGCAATCTTTAAATAACACTCGGAATTTACTTCTGAAATATATTGTGGCCACAGATTTAACAGATTGCTAATCACATATGGACTACCTATGCTCTGTACACAGAACTGACGGATCCTATCTTGATACACACAGGATATCCTGAGGATCGGTCCACACCCAACGAACAGGCGGAGGTCTGATCTAAATAGATTTATGATGTGACTCTCATCTAAGTGTGAAAGATGTCTCATACATCCACAATGGTATCTCAAGTCGAATGACCACTATGCTACTCAACCCGAAAAGATTCTAATTGACGTTGGTGTACCATCCATTAAGAATCTTCGGTGAGTCGTTTGGTGTTTATCCACTATAAACACCTACACGTCTATACGAGTCTCCCCAGACTCATGGTTCATTGGGATAAACCATCGGACCAAGTCTCGATATACGACATGTACTGGTCTCAACGGATTTGACTAACCGACCCGTGTTAGCAAATCTTGACCAGGAACTATGTTTGATAATATATATATAATACAGTGACACTTCCCAATGTCAATTACAAACTCCCTTTGTAACTGTGTACTGTATTATATATTATCGGGCCTTTTGTCTAATATATACATATCACTAAACCACATTCAGTTTCAATCTAATAGTAATTAGATCGAATACGTATATAAGAACAAGAGGTGCAACCATAAATAAGTAATATTATGGAAATGGATTGTTTGTATTCATGAATCAGACATAAATATGGAGCGGATTGGCACTCTGAGCACCAACCCCAACAGTTGATCCCGGCGAAAGAGGACAAAAGGAAGGGAGTACCGACTTGCCCTCCGAAACCTACTTCACTTTATGCTTCTTCCCAGACCTGGTCAAAGGGAAAGAAGTTGAAAGCGAAGAAGAATAAGGGTTTCGGTTCTCAACCACAAGAAGGCTTCTGACGACAAATGACATCACTGAAGCAAAATCGGACACTGGAAAATGAAATGTCCTGACTACATTGCCCAGATAAGGAAGGAGAGAGCATCTACATCAGGTACATTTATTTTTCCAGTTATTGATATCTCACTGGCTTGTGAAGTTGTTACATCCAGCTGGATTTTGGATTCCGTTTGTCCTGTTCACATTTGCAATTCGTTGCAGGTGCTGAAGGAAAGTAAGAAACTGAAGCCTGGAGAGATGCAGTTGCGTTTTGGGAGTGGAGACTCTCTGGATGCGGTTGTAGTGGGAGTATGCAAGATCCATTTGCCGAATGGAAAACTTTTGTTGTATGATTACTACGTTGTACCGGGATGTGTAGAAAATATTATATCTCTTTTTGTATTAGATACAGAAGGTTATCGTATTAATATTAAGAACTATTCTTTGTATTTATATGATAAATGTAATATTCAGATCATTTATTGTCCAAATGAGCATGGTCATTACATATTGCATATTTCTAAAGATATTTTGAATACTGGGATTAATAATCGTAGTTTACATGATATTAATTATACTGAACTTTGGCATATGCGGCTAGGTCACATAGGCGTTAAACGCCTTACCCAATTGGTTAGGAATGGTTTGATACCAAATCTCACCATTGAACCTTATCCAACTTGTGAATCGTGTATTCAGGGTAAGATGACCAAAGCCTCATTTTCTGGTGTTGGACACCGCGCCACTAACTTACTGGAAATCGTACATTCTGATGTATATGGTCCACTAAGTCAGACTGCTCACATTGGTTATTCGTACTTCGTTACCTTTACCGATGATCTATCATGGTACGGTTATGTCTATTTGATGCGACATAAATCGGAAACCTTTGAAAATTCAAAGAGTTCTGAAATGAAGTAGATAAATAAACTGGTTAATATATTAAATGTCTTCGATCTGATCGAGGCGGCGAATATATGAGCAGTGAGTTCATGGATTATATGAAGGAGAATGAGATTCTCACTCAATATACTCCTCCAGGTACTCCACAGCACAATGGAGTGTCTGAGAGGAGAAATCAGACTTTATTGGATATGGTCTGATCAATGTTGAATTTTACAGTTTTGCCCTATTACTTATGGGGCTACTCTCTTTTAACAGCTACATATATTTTGAATAAGATTCCTTCAAAAGCTGTTCCTACGACTCCGTATGAGATATGAACCGGTAGGAGACCAAATCTTAGTTATAGTAAGGTTTGGGGTTGTCCTTCCTATGTCGGGATGACTCGGGAAGATAAGCTTTCGCCTCGAGGGCAAAAGTTTAGGTTTGTGAGATTTCCTTCGAATACGAAGGGATATATGTTCTATGATACCAAACATCGAAATGTGTTCGTAACTCGCTTCGTAAAATTTCTAGAAGTAGAATTTTTGTCAGAATGTGGTAATCATAGACAAGTTAAACTTGATGAAGTCCAACCTGAAAATAACAAACCAATGGAGGTACCTGAAGTTCAAGGAGATGATGAACCTTCAACACACACACTCCGTAGGTCACAAAGGGTATCTAGACCTCCTGAACACTTGTATTTGATACAAGAAAAGAGTCTCGATGTTCTCTTATTTGAAGAGACTGATCATTTTACCTATAGAGAATCGATGTTGGACATCGACTCCGTGAAATGGCAAAGTACCATGAAATCCGAGTTAGACTCAATGCATGAGAATCAAGTTTGGGACTTGGTTCCGCTTCCCGAATGAATTGTTCCTATCGGTTGTAAATAGGTTTACAAGAGGAAGCGCGGGCCTGATGGAAAGGTTGAAACCTATAAGGCCCGACTGGTAGCAAAAGGTTACACGCAGCGATCTGGCGTCGACTACGATGAAACTTTTTCGCCAGTAACAATGCTTAAGTCTATTAGGATTTTGCTTTCTATAGCTGCGAATCATGACTACGAGATTTGGCAAATGGATGTCAAAACGACTTTTCTAAATGGATTTCATGATGAAGAAATCTATATGGAACAGCCGGAAGGTTTTGCGTCCAGCGAAAACTCGGGTATGGTGTTTAAGCTTAAGAAGTCCATTTATGGACTTAAACAAGCTTCACAAAGTTGGAATCTTCAATTCGACGAGATTATTAGATTGTCTGGTTTTCTCAAGAATTCGAAAGAATCTTGTGTGTATTAGAAGGCCAGTGGGAGTATGGTCGTATTTTTAGTCCTCTATGTTGATGACATCCTAATCATTGGGAATGATATAGGGATGATGCAAGGCGTCAAAGCGTACCTCTGTAAGAATTTCTCCATGAAGGAACTGGGAGAAGCTTCATATGTTTTAGGCATAAGAATCTATAGAGATAGAGAGAGGAAGGTAATTCGATTATCCCAATCAACGTACATAGACAAGATCCTGGAACGGTATAATTTTGGTGACTATAAGACAGCAAATATACTGTTCAGACATGAGATTTATCTTTCAAAGAAGATGAGTCCACAAACAGAAGATGAGAATGTTAGAATGTCTAACCAACCTTATGTTTCGTGTTTGGGAAGCATAATGTATGCCATGTTATGTACTAGGCCTGATATCAGTTTCGCTGTTAGCGTAACCAGTAGATATCAGTCCAACCCAAGCAATGACCATTGGATGGTCATTAAACATATCTTGAAGTATCTTAAAGGCACTAAGGATAAGTTGATTATTTATGGAGGAAGTGAACTGTAAGTAAACGAGTATACGGATTCTGACTTCCAATCGGATCCCGATGATAGAAAGTCTACATCTGGTTTCGTCTTTACCCTTAACAGTGGTGCATTTTGCTGGAAGAGTTCCAAACAGGGGACAACAGCAGATTCCACCACAGAGACGGAATAAATTGCAGATTCAAAAGATGCAAAGGAAGCTGTTTGGATTAGGAACTTTATCACAGAATTAGGAGTTGTCCCAAGTATCGAGAATGGGATTACGTTATACTGTGATAATATTGGAGCCATTGCGCAAGCAAAGGAACTGAGGGCGCATCAGAAGTCGAAGCATGTGGAACGCAAGTGCCATATCATTCGAGAGATTGTGTCGCGATGGGATATTATCGTGTGCAAGGTACCGAGTGAAGATAATGTAGCAGATCCGCTTACGAAGGCCATAACTCCGAAGTTATTTGATAAACATGTGGAGTTGATGGGAATTAAATACAATCGATATTGGCACTAGAGCAAGTAGGAGATTTTGTTGGTGTTGGTGCTCAGAGCGCCAATTCCCCGTTGTATTTCTTTCTAATTACTATTGTAAACGTTTTATTATGAAAAAAATGAGAAATTTCTATAATATAATATATATTCTTATATGGTAAAGATGTAATAGACCTTAGGATGATTAGTCATGATACAGTTACAAAAGTGTCGCAACTGACATTGAGTTGTATCATGACATTGTCATTCTTAGACTGTTCCTGGTCAAGGTTTACACTACTTGGTCACTAAAGTAAACCTGTTGAGACTGGTACATATCGTATACTGAAAGATATGATTCCAATGGTTTCTCAATGAGCCATGAGTCTTGGAGACTCGTTTAGACGTGTAGGTGTTTATAGCGGATAAACACTGAACGACTCACCGAATATTCTCAATGGATGGTACACTAACGTCAATAAGAATCTTTTTGGGTTGAGTAGCATTTGTGATTCTTCGACTTGAGATACCACTATAAGCACATGAGACATCTTCCACACTTAGATGACAATCAAGTCACCGATCTATTAAGATCAGACCTCCGCCTGTTCGTTGGGTGTGGACATATCCTTATGGTGTCCTGTGTGTGTCCAGATAGGATCCGTCAGTTCTGTGTACAGAGCATAGGTAGTCCATATATGATTAGCAATCAGATAAAAATCATGGGCCAGTGGTACACTTTAGACGTCAGTTCTAAGTGTTCTTTTTAGAGATTACTAATAGAGACATCAACGGGATTGTCCTTATAGAGATTTGACGTTTACATCTATATCTCTGGGATATATCTGGATACCTAAGATGGAGGAATTATACAATTGCCATGACCTCGACCTGTATAATTCATCGAGTTTATCTGTGGTCGTCATAATTTACGGGTTGGTAAATTATGGACATGAAATTAGATTTCGTGACGGATATGCCTGAATCTAGAGAGTTTCACTAGTGAAATATACCCATAGAGCACTATGGCAACTTTTATGAATAATACTGATTATTTATAAGTCGTCTAAATGTTAAACGAAAAATACATGCGAATGGACCTAATAGTCATTTCCTAATTTTTATGTATTTGCATTTAATGATAGATTTTATCAAATACACATTAATTAATTGTTAAATTGAGATATTTGACTAATATCATAAATATATATATATATATATATATAATATATATAAATATTTAATTATTTAATTGTTAAATAATTAAATTAATTAATATATAAATATATTAAAGTTGTGATATTTATGAAAATGGTTTTAGTTGCTTTATTTGAATTTAAGAAAATCATTAAAAGGTTTGATGATGGCTTATGCAAGTTGATAAAGTAAATTAAATGAAACAAAAATAATATCTAGATATTATTATGCTACCAAATTTGGCCAAGGCCATTTTTGTGAAGTAAAAATTATTTTGTTTCATTTTTAGGGTTTAAGGGTTCATTAGTTACCAAAATAAATACAAAAGAAGTTGAGAGAAAAGTTTGAAGGCAAAAGGAAAAAGCTTGGAAATCTTTTGTATTTGTAAGTTTTTCTTTAAAGTTTTCAACATGAAAAATATTTCTAACATGCTTAGCTTCAACTTGTGTTGCTTTGATGTTGTCTCTTCACTTATAGTTTTTGTTTTTAATTGGTTGTGAACTTGAATGAAAGATGAATGCATGTATGGTTCCAAGTGAGCTTGAAATGGTTTCATAAGCTCTCTTTTGATTATTCGATAATCAAGTTGCCATTCTAGAGTTTTTAAGCCACCCATTGATGACCTAGAATTGTTCTTGAGTTGTTTCATGATGGTGAGACTTGTTTGGTGTAGTAAAGAATGAATTAAAGTGTTGGATTTTAAAGATTTTGTATTATTCGTCAATTTGATGAAATTATAAAATAGGGTTCTTAACCCTTTTCAAATTTGGGGTTTTTCATATATGTGATGTATTATAGTGTGTATATGATGCATATAAAGTTTTGAGTTGATTGGATTTGATCTTGGCATGTTTTGAACACAAAATGACCAAATTGCGAAAACTGAAAAATCTGGGGTTGGTTTCGGTAATTAGGCAAAATTTGGGGATTTGTTTGCAATCTGATTTTGATGAGTTGGACTTTTTGGAAATCACTTTAGAAATGATTTAGAATCATCCAAAATTATAATTGACAATTTTGGGACTAAAATGATTAATTTGTAAAGTTATGGGGCAATTCGGTAATTACCATGAAATTTGATTTCTTGTGTAATTTTTTCAGAATTGATAATTGGATAATTAAATAAATAAATTTATTTAATTGATCCAAGAAAAATTTTGAAATCGAAAATTTTTGATTTTCCGCGATTCCATTACGTTACCGGATTTTCGCCATAAAACCCCTCCAAATGGTATCAGAGCGAGTCTGATTCTGGCCACCCTAATATGATTATGCGTTTTAAAGTCAATGTTTAATTTAATCTATATTTGATGCATGCATGTGTTTATTTAATTTGATTAAATAAAGTAAAAAGTATTTTTTTTTGCGGAAAATCCCTAATTAATAAGGTTTATATTAATTATGTATTTGATGCATATTACATGTTCCGTCTTGTCAATACGGTTTATGGATACTTTTCTGTGACTACATCCGAGATCGTGCCAAAGCTGTGAGGGTGTAGCCGATAGAAATTTATTTATGCCGGATGTATATCAGATACTAGATAAATTCAAGCGAAAGCGGAATCCTGAACGTGCCAAAGCTGTCAGAGTTACGGAAGTAGCTTGAGTTTATCATTGACGAGTTTAACCTTGGTACGTCTCCTTGTGAACGTGAGAAAGCTGTCACAACGAGAAACGACCATGACCAGAAACCCGGGAGTCACTATTGAGTGATTGACAATGAGTTGTCTACCAGATGAATATACGTAGGCGAGACTGTTCCAAAGCCGATTCACCAAATCTTTAAAATCCAATACTTTAATCCATTCAATGCTTCACCAATCTAGCCTCACCACTTTGAAACAACTCTAGAACAATTCTAGGTCACCAAGGAGTGGCTTACCAACTCTGGAATGGCAACTTGATTTTCTAAAAATCAAAAGTAAAGCTTTGAAACCATTTCAAGCTTACTTACATGCATCAATCATTCATCAAAGTTCACAACCAAAATAAACACAAACTATAAGAAGAGATACAACACCAAAGCAACACAAAATGATGCTAAACATGCTAGAAATAATTTTCATGTTGAAGACTTTGAAGAAAAACTTACAAAACCATGATTTTCCAAGCCATCTTAGTCTCCAAGCTTTTCTCTCATCTTCTTTTATGTTTTATTTGGTATCTAATGAACTTCTTAAACCCTAAAAATGAAACAAAACAATATATACTCCACAAATAAGCCCTTGGCCGAAATTTAGGAGCATATACAAAATAGCTAGATATTTTTATTTCATTTAAAGCTTACTTTAATCAACTTGCAATTTGATCATTACAACTTTAATGAAAATTCAACGAGTCAATAAAAGTAACTCAAAAATATAACACTTATATTTATTTAAGGGCATGGCCGAAATTTACAAAAGAAAAAAGGAAATAGATATTTTCATTTTAAACAATTTAATCAAATATCTAAAAAAGTCAAAACAATTTTGACAACTTTTTCTTTAAGTATAAAGTCAACAATTTACACTTATAATCATTTCCTAACTTTATCATTTGGTGAGATATTTATATTTTTATTATATTAACTATTTTACAATTAAATAATTAATTAATTAATTAAATACAAATATCTCAAATATATGTATTATATTTACTTTAAATATCTCAAATATATATATTAATGATATATGTCAAATAGCTTTATTTGATAATTTATTAATGTGTATTTAATAATATCATATATTAAATACAAATACACATTAATTAGGAAATGACGGTTCGGCCCGTTTGCATGTATCTTTCGTTTAACGTTTAAACGATTTATAAATAATCACCATTATTCATAAAAGTTGCCCTAGTGCTCTACGAGTATATTACAGTAGTGAGACTCTCTAGATTCAGGTATATCCGTCATAAAATCAAATTTCGTGTCCATAATTTACCCACCCGTAAATTATGATGATCACGGATAAAGTAGCTGAATCTTACTGGTCGAGGTCATTGCATACGTATAATCCCTCCGTCACAGGTATCCGGATAATACCAGAGATATAGATGTAAACGTCAAATCTCTATAGGTATTATCACGTCGACGTTTCTATTAGCAATCTCTAAATAACACTCGGAACTTACTTCTGAAGTATACTGTGGCCACAGATTTAACAGATTGCTAATCACATATGGACTACCTATGCTCTGTACACAGAACTGACGGATCCTATCTTGATACACACAGGATATCCTGAGGATCGGTCCACACCCAACGAACAGGCGGAGGTCTGATCTAAATAGATCTATGATGTGACTCTCATCTAAGTGTGGAGGATGTCTCATACATCCACAGTGGTATCTCAAGTCGAATGACCACTATGCTACTCAACCCGAGAAGATTCTTATTGACGTTGGTGTACCATCCATTAAGAATCTTCGATGAGTCGTTCAGTGTTTATCCACTATAAACACCTACACGTCTATACGAGTCTCCCTAGACTCATGGTTCATTGGGATAAACCATCGGACCAAGTCTCGATCTACGACATGTACTGGTCTCAACGGATTTGACTAACCGACCCGTGTTAGTGAATCTTGACCAGGAACAGTATTTGATAATATACATTTAGCAGTGACATTTCCCAATGTCAATTACAAACTAGCTTTTTAACTGTGTATTGCATTATATATTATCAGGAATTTGTCTAATATATACATATCACTAAACAATATTTAGTTTTAATCTAATCATAATTAGATCGAATACGTATATAAAAACAAGAGGTGCAACCATAAATAAGTAATATTATGGAAAAATGGATTGTTCATATTCATGAATCAGACATAAATACGGAGCGGATTGGGGCTCTGAGCACCAACCCCAACAATTTCTCCCACTTGCTCTTGTGCCAATCCACGGTATCATATACACATCTCAATGTGTATCGTATACTCATGGCTCTCAAAAGCTCACCTAGCACTTAAGAGGAAGGCAACAAGAAGTAGGTCCGCTATAACATATTGAGTTTGTCAGACAAACTGCATCGTTTCCCATAGACAGCATCATTCATATTTTGTAGAATCTAAATTATACATCAATATGACTCTGATGCTACATCAGTATTGTGCTACAGCTACTGAGTTGTCCAAGTATTTAGGGATCAAATCCAAAATACTATGTAGAAAACCGCAAGTAGAACACCAATCCAAAACTTCTAATTTATTAGGTCACTATGCAACTTCATAAGTCGATACTTCATAAGTTGCATCTAATTCCACTCATATAGTAGAATCATGCGTGACACTCCCACTGCAACTTTCCGACTCTTTATGACGAAGACAGTCTAGCGTCATAATTAGTCCCAAAACTAATCTGACGCAAACGGTTGCAGACTAAATGCTCAATGAATAAGAATTTTGTTCTTAATATCTCAAAGATCACAAAGAACATGTTTCAAGATTCATCCTATGGTCTATAGGATATCAAAATAACTCGTAACAATTACGATTAAATCGATATCTACAATCGCACATAATAGAGTATTTATTATGTCATCATCAAATGATACATAAGATTGATTAGACGTTCTAATCAATATCTCTTTCGAAAAAAGGAATCATCATTTACGAAAGATGAATACTATATATAAGACACACATTAACTGTCAAACAGTTATGCTAACTGTCATACAGATAGCCTTGTTATGTCCTTTATAGATCATATCTAATGCACGATTAATAGGAGTATCTCACAAGTCTCCAAGTTTTATACCATATATAAAACTTTATATCGAATATAACAGAGACTACTCCCACTGCTTTCACGGAGTAAAGAAGACTTAGGTAAACCTTTTACCATACAAACATCTCATTATTACTATAATAATGATAATGTCGTTAGGATATATAACACTAGAAAGTAATTTGTACGCTCCCACTAACCCTTCAATCACATATGTATTCTCTATTCTTTGACAAGATCAGACAATCTGATGATATCAAAAACAGAGAACACAGATTTCCGAAGAGTTATCCGAGTCTATAACAGGCTCTATAAGCTAGCACACTGAACTGCAATCTCAGCAGAACACAAACTCTAGGGCCATTTCAAAACGAACTCTTCAAACAAAGAAATCACAACTGATCTCTTATCCTAATAAGTCATTCAAAATGACATTTTGCATTCTTTAGCTAAAATGTACAGTTTAATATCAACATTAACCAATATATCTTTAATTGTTCAATTAGTGTGACTAGAGACAAGTTTCCTCAGAATCTACAATAGATTGCTGAGTATAACTTTTCTCACTGTCATACTATAAAGGTCAAACCTTTAATAAGCTCACACTGCTTTCGCTGCGCAAACAATTAGCACATATCATGAACTAATTCATAATGAAAGCTTAATCAAGTTCAAAACTTGATCATAGTAAGTTATGAACAATCTTAGATCTATGGTAAAAATGATGAACTTCCAGAATTGATATCAAATATCGCTTCCATTATAAGTTATAGGATAATTTCCTTCGGTAAGAAAACAACAGAACCATTAAGTATCAAATACTCGTAAATGATTCTGATATCCTATTAGACTTATATAGAAGATGTATAAGGGTTGTTTCATCTTATTAATTACGTAGTTCCATTTATAATTTATCATTCTCACATTTGACTTCAATAAGTCAAGTCCTTTCTACAATGGTTAACATCCGATGTTACACACCAAGTAATAAAATAATTTTATTACTTAGGATTGTAGGAAAGATATTCTATCAAATAGAATACAATATTCTATAAAATAGAATAAATGATAAACTTTTACTTATACCTCCGAGGTGTAAGTAATTTCCATTATATAACTATTATATAAAAGAAATATTCAAATCTCAAACTTTTCAAGATTCAGATTTTCTACCTATACATATCATATATGTAACTGTAGAAATTAATGGAACCTAAATTAAAAGGATGAACTAGTGTTACTGGAGTATATCCCCAAGAGTATTGAAACTAATTCGGTAACATTCAATATCAAACGAATCAAATCATATAAGATTCGACTGCTCCCACTACTCAATTCCATCAAGATGGAATCGTGGAAGAATAATATTGAACAAGAATCATATTCACTGAATAACCTTAGAACTAATTGCTTTAAATTCATATGTTTGATCGTATCAAAGATCTTTGAACAGTTCAAAGACATGTAATGAATTTTAAGGATAGAATTCTCAAAAAACTTCAGATTCAATATATTTGAACAAGTCAAAAATGTTCAATCTACGTTTCATCAGAACAAATTAAAAGTTCTTGATACTTTCAAGACGTTCAATATGTGTTCTTTCAGAAACACGTAACTAAGTTATGACAATTCATAAACTAAGTTACGAAGTAAAGAAAACTACCTTAAGCAATTACAATTTATTAAACTACATACATCTAATGTATCAGTTTAATAAATCTGGTGGTCCAATGACAAATCATTGGTTAAACGAGATTTTAATCACCTTCCTAAATACAATATTCATTAAATGGATAAGGATATGTGGTGTGATCCCATATCAAACCATCATTTACCATACGGAATAAGCATCCAATACTTAAGTGATAAAATCTCATAAAGAACCGTTCTAAATTATTTTCTTTACCGAATAATTTTTCTTAATGTTTATCTATACGCCAATGACACTACTAGTTATATTTAAAATATATAACTATTTTTTTATAAAGAACAAGTAACTATCCAATAGTTGCAAGTTCTGATATCAAATATCAAAACAGTCATTAACTAATATTTTAAATAACTAGACGGGAGATCTGGTATCCAATATCTATGGTTGTCGTATTCCAAAAATCGATATTTTCTATACACAACTATACACATCTCTTTTCTTTGGCTTTACTATTTGCCTTCAACTATTCAAAACAATTGTAAATAATTGATTAGCAAATTGTGTCAGACACATTGCCTCTAAAGGTTATTAAAGCTAAGAAACGCCATTGCTAGATAAACAAATACGTAATGAGGTTTTCTTAATGCCAGTCAAGAATCTCGAGACATGAACTAATTCAAGTAAATTCTTACCGCAAAAGAAACTATTCTCTCTAAAGTATTATATCCTAAAAGGGATATATATCTAGATGATCTATCATGACTTAGAAACTAAGTCACTAACCATCGTGATTTTACAAGAAAATCAGAACAACAGTTCCTGGTGGTCTAGACCAATCTAATAATATCCTAGTCTATTAGTATCTAGAACCTATTCTAGAATAACTGCAACCAAAAGTCAAGTCAGATAACATATCAAAATATGCGTGCAGTGAATAAAAGTTCAATTCTATATAAACAATAGAATATGGAAACGAACAAGCGGAAATTTCCATAATAATAAACACTGCCAAATTATGGAATATTTTAAACTTAGCAGTGCCTCCCATTATTTTACGTAATACCGTAATCCCCAACGGAAAAACGAGAATTCAATAATTAAATCGAATTTCATAAAGGGAAGTGGACCCCATGAATATATTTCGACTCACAGCAGAGGCACGGTCTCCCCTACGTATATTCACAGGTAGACAACTCATTGTCAATCACACTCGTTGTGACTCCTGGGTTTTCAGTCCTGGTCGTTTCTCGTTGTCACTGCTAGGGCAGGTCCACAAGGAGACATACCAAGGTTAAACTCTTCAATGATAAACTCAAGCTACTTGCGTAACCCTGACAGCTAGGGCACGTTCAGGATTCCGCTTTCGCTTGAATTTACCTAGTATTTAATATACATCCGGCATAAATAAATCTCTATCGGCTACACCTGTAGGGGTTTTTAGAGGCTAAAACCGGTAACTCAGCGGAAACACGGGAAAATCAAATTTTTCGATTTCAAAACTTTTTCTCGGATTAATTAAATAAAAATATTTATTTAATTACCCAATAATAAAATTATGAAATAAAATTCAATAAATCAAATTTATGTGAATTTACCGAATTGCCCTTACACTTGGCATTTTGTTCATTTTAGTCCGAAATTGTTCAAATCAATTTTGGATGATTCTAAATCATTTCTAAGATGAACTTAACATGTCCCAAATGTCAAAACACCAAAAGCAACAAAAAACCCAAAATTTTTGCCCTTGGCCGAGAGCCCCTCCAAGGTGGCCTAATGTGCATTTTGCACTTCCATGCTTCAAAACACATCAAGATGAAATCCAATCAACATAAGAATTCATATGTATCATATACACATCCAAATACACAACATAAATGAAAAGCCCCAAATTTGGATGAGGTCTTAAACCCTAATTTTTCAATTTCTTTAAATTGGACAAATTAGACCAAATTGGTTAAATCATTACTTTAATCATGTTTCTTCCATCCAATTAAAGTCTCAACACAATGAAATAAATATAGATCAAATCTAGGTCATTTAAGAGTGGGTCAACAACTCTAGATTAGCAACAAGGTTCTAAAACCATAAAAGAAAACTTATTACTACACTAGTAACAATCTTCCAAGTTCATACATGCTCAACACTTTCAACAAACTTCCATTGAAAAAAAAAACAAAGAATAAAGAAAAGAATAACATGAGAACATCACAAGATGTAGCCTAGAACATAAGGAACATTTTCCTTTCTAATAGCAAGTTAAGAAAACTTACTAAAAACCAAGCTTTTCTTTGTTTTTCTTTTCTTCCTCTCAAGCTTCTTTTTCTTTCTTTCAATGGAGTTTTTTTATTAAAGTGTATTAGGATATATAACACTAAAAAGTAATTTGTACGCTCCTACTAACCCTTCAAACACATAGGTATTCTCTATACTTTGACAAGATCAGACAATCTGACTAATGTCAAAAATAGAGAACACAGATTTCCGGCAGACTTATCCGAGTCTACAATAGGCTCTATAAGCTAGCATACTAAACTGCAATCTCAACAGAACACAAACTCTAGGGCCATTCCAGAACGAACTCTTCAAATGAAGAAATCACAACTGATCTTTTATCTGAAGAAGTCATTCAAAAACGCCACTTTAATTCTTTAGCTAAAATATGCAGTTTAATATCAACATTAACCAATATATCTTTAATTGTTCAATTAGCGTGACTAGAGATAAGTTTTCTCCGAATCTACAATAGATTGCTGAGTATAACTTTTCTCACTGTCATATTTTAAAGGTCAAACCTTTAATAAGCTCACACTGCTTTCGCTGCGCAAACAATTAGCGCATATCATGAACTAATTCATAATGAAAGCTTAATCAAGTTCAAAACTTGATCGTAGTAAACTATGAACAATCTTATATCTATGGTTCAATGGTGAACTTCTAGAATCGATATCAAATATCGCTTCCATTATAAGTTATAGGATAATTTTCTTCGGTAAGAAAACAACAGAATCATTAAGTATCAAATACTCGTAAATGATTCTGATATCCTATTAAACTCATATAGAATATGTATAAGGGTTGTTTCATCTTATTAATTACGTAGTTCCATTTATAGTTTATCATTCTCACAATTGACTTCAATAAGTCAAGTCTTTTCTACAATAATTAACATCTGATGTTACACACCAAGTAATAAAACAATTTTATTACTTAGGATCGTAGGAAAGATATTTTATTAAATAGAATACAATATTCTATAAAATAGAATAAATGATAAACTTTTACTTATACATCCAAGGTGTAAGTAATTTCCATTATAAACTATATATAAAAGAAATATTCAAATCTCAAACCTTTTAAGATTCGGATTTTCTACCTATACATATCATATATGTAACTGTAGAAATTAATGGAACCTAAATTAAAAAGATGAACTAGTGTTACTGGAGCATAACCCCAAGAGTATTGAAACTAATTCGGTAATATTCAATATCAAACGAATCAAATCATATAAGATTTAACTGCTCCAACTACTTAATTCCATAAAGATGGAATCCTGGAAGAATAATACTGAATATGAATCATATTCACTAAATAACCTTAGAACTAATTGCTTTAAATTCATATGTTTGATCATATCAAAGATCTTTGAACAATTCAAAGACTTGTTATTAATTTTAAGGATCACGTTTTCAAAATTTCAGATTGAAAATATTTGAACAAGTCAAATATGTTCAATCTGCGTTTCATTAGAACAGATTGAAAGTTCTTGATCATTTCAAGACGTTCAATATGCGTTCCTTCAGAAACACGTAACTAAGTTATGACAATGCATCAACTAAGTTACGAAATAAAGAAAACTATCTTAAGCAATTATTATTTATTAAACTACATACATCTAATGTATCGGTTTAATAAATCTGGTGGTCCAATGACAATCATTGGTTAAACGAGATCTTAATCACCTTCCTGAATACAATATTCATTAAATTGAGAAGGATGTGTGGTGTGATCTCGTATCAAACCATCTTTTACCATACGGAATAATCATCTAATGCTTAAGTAATTAAACTCATAAATCACCGTTCTAAATTATTATTTTACCGAATAATTTTTCTTAATGTTTATCTCTACGTCAATGACACTACTAGTTGTATTAAAATATATATAACAACTGTTTATTAATAAAAAGTAACTATCCAATAGTCGCAAGTTCCGATATCAAATATCAAAACAATCGTTAACTAATATTTTAAATAACTAGACGGGAGATCTGGTATCCAATACCTATAGTTGTTGTATTGTGAAAATCGATATCTTCTATACAAAATTATACGTATCTCCTTTCTTTAGCTTTACTATTTGCATTCAACTATTCACAACAATTGCAAATAACTGATTAGCAAATTGTGTCAGACACATTGTCTCTAAGGTCATTATAGCTAAGAAACGTCATTACTAGATAAACAAATACTGATGGGGCTTTCTTAATGCCAGTCAAGAATCTCGAGACATGAACTAATTCAAGTCAATTCTTACTGCTAATAAGAAACTATTCTCTCTAAATTATTATATCCTAAAAGGGATATCTATCTAGATTATCTATCATGACTTAGAAACTAAGTCATTAACCATCTTGATTTTTCAAGAAAATCGGAACAACAGTTCCCGATGGTTTAGACCAATCTAATAATATCCTAGTCCATTAGTATCTAGAACCTATTCTAGAATAACTGCAACCAAGAGTCAAATCAGATAACATATCAAAATATGTATGTAGTGAATTAAAAGTTTAATTCTATCTAATATAGATTAAGGAAAACAAACAAGCGGCTATTTCCATAATAATACACACTGCCTAAGTTATGGAATATTTTAAACTTAGCAGTGCCTCCCACTATTTTACGTAATACTGTAATCCCCAACGGCAAAATGAGAATTCAATAATTAAATTGAATTCCATAATGGGAAGTAGACCCGATGAATATATTTTGACTCACAGCAGAGGCACGGTCTCGCCTACACAATATATTCACAGGTAGACAACTCATTGTCAATCACTCACTAGTGACTCATAGTTTCCGGTCCTGGTCGTTTCTCGTTGTCGTTGCTAAGGCAGGCCCACAAAGAGACGTACCAAGGTCAAACTCGTCAATGATAAACTCAAGTTACTTGCGTAACCCAGACAGCTAGGGCACGTTCAGGATTCCGCTTTCGCTTGAATTTATCTAGTATCTAATATACATTCGGCATAAATAAATCTCTATCGGCTACATCCTCACAACAGAGGCACGGTCTCGGATGTAGTCACGGAAAAATATTTATAAACCGTATTGACAAGACGGACCAAGAAACAAGTATTTCAAATACTAGTTACTTCAAAACCTTATTAAGCGGGGATATTCCTCTAAGTGTCATACACCATAAATCTAATCAAATTAGATTATAACATGCATATATAAGTTAAAAACATGATTAAACATTGAATCAAACAAGCTAATAATTTTAGGGGGCCTAGAATCAAACTCGCTCTGATACCATTTTGTAGGGGTTTTTTGGGGCTAAAAACGGTAACGCAGTGGAAACACGGGAAAATCAAATTTTCCGATTTCAAAACTTTTTCTCGGATTAATTAAATAAACATATTTATTTTATTACCCAATAATAAAATTATGAAATAAAATTCAATAAATCAAATTTATGTGAATTTACCGAATTGCCCTTACACTTGGCATTTTGTTCATTTTAGTCCGAAATTATTCAAATCAATTTTGGATGATTCTAAATCATTTCTAAGATGAACTTAACATGTCCCAAATGTCAAAACACCAAAGCAACAAAAACCCAAAATTTTTGCCCTTGGCCGAGAGCCCCTCCAAGGTGGCCTAATGTGCATTTTACACTTACATGCTTCAAAACACATCAAGATGAAATCCAATCAACCTAAGATTTCATATGTATCATATAAACATCCAAATACACAACATAAATGAAAAGCCCCAAATTTGGATGACGTCTTAAACCCTAATTTTTCAATTTCTTTAAATTGGACAAATTAGACCAAATTGGTTAAATCAATTACTTTAATCATGTTTCTTCCATCCAATTAAAGTCTCAACACAATGAAATAACTATAGATCAAATCTAGGTCATTTAAGAGTGGGTCAACAACTCTAGATTAGCAACAAGGTTCTAAAACCATAAAAGAAAACTTATTACTACACTAGTAACAATCTTCCAAGTTCATAGATGCTCAACACTTTCAACAAACTTCCATTGAGCAAAAACACAAAGAATAAAGAAAATAATAACATGAGAACATCACAAGATGTAGCCTAGAACATAAGGAACATTTTCCTTTCTAATAGCAAGTTAAGAAAACTTACTAAAAACCAAGCTTTTCTTTGTTTTTCTTTTCTTCCTCTCAAGCTTCTTTTTCTTTCTTTCAATGGAGTTTTTTTTTATTAAAGTGTATTAGGTTATCCAAACCCTAAATGAAACAAAACAATATATACTTGCTACCAAAATCACCTTGGCCGAATTTGGCTATAGCAAAAACAAGATATATTAATTTCAATTTCATTTGAATTTCATTAAATCAAGTTCATAAAATGATCATTACACTTTAATGATAATTTTCAACAAGTCAACAATGGCAACCAAGTCATTAAAACAAATATCCAAACCTTAAGATATTTATATTTGAATTAATTTAATCATTTAACAATTAAATAATTAATTAATTAATTAAATATAAATATATGTATAATATTTACATTAAATATCAAATACATATATTCATTTATGATATTAGTCAAATATCTCAATTTGACAATTAATTAATGTGTATTTGAATTAATCAAGTATTAAATGCAAATACACAAAAATTAAGGAAATGACTATCGGGTCCCTAAACATGTATTTTGCGTTTAACCTTTAAACGACTTTATAAATAATCAATATTATTTATAAATGTTGCTCTAGTGCTCTACGAGTATATTTCATTATTGAGACTCTCTATATTCAGGCATATCCGTCACGAAATCCAATTTCGTGTCCATAATTTATCCACCCGTAAATTATGACGATCACGGATAAACTCGCTGAATCATACAGGTCGAGGTCATGGCAAATGTATAATTCCTTCGTCACAGGTATCCGGATATATCCCAAAGATATAGATGTAAACGTCAAATCTCTATGGGGATTATCCAGTCGACTATTCTATTAGCAATCTCAAAAAGAATATTTAGAACTGGCTTCTAACTGAACCACGGGCCCATGGTTTTATCTGATTGCTAATCATATGGACTATCTATGCTCTGATACACAGAACTGACGGATCCTATCTTGACTCACACAGGACACCCTGAGGATCTATCTACACCCAACGAACATGCGGAGGTCTGATCTTAATAGATAGGTGACGTGACTGCCATCTAAGTGTAAAAGATGTCTCATGCGCCAACAGTGGTATCTCAAGTCGAAGAATCACAAGTGCTACTCAACCCGATAAGATTCTTATTGATGTTGGTGTACCATCCATTAAGAATCTTCGGTGAGTCGTTCAGTGCTTATCCACTATAAATACCTACACGTCTATATGAGTCTCCCTAGACTCATGGTTCATTGGGATAAACCATCGGACCAAGTCTCGATATACGACATGTACTGGTCTCAACAGATTTGACCAACCGACCCGTGTTAGTGAATCTTGACCAGGAACTGTATTTGATAATATACATTTAGCAGTGACACTTCCCAATGTCAATTACAAACTATCTTTGTAACTGTGTACTGCATTATATATTATCGGGCCTTTGTCTAATATATACATATCACTAAACCACATTTAGTTTCAATCTAATCGTAATCAGATCGAATACATATATAAAAATAAGTGGTGCAACCATAAATAAGTAATATTTTGGAAAAAAATGATTTTTCATATTCATGAATCAGACATAAATACGGTCTGGATTGGCGCTCTGAGCACCAACCCCAACAACACCCTCACAGCAGAGGCACGGTCTCAGATGTAGTCACGAAAAAATATTCATAAACCGTATTGACAAGACGGACAAAGAAACAAGTATTCAAAATACCAGTTACTCTAAAACCTTATTAAGCGGGGATATTCCATAAAGTGTCATACACTTTAAATCTAATCAAATTAAATTAAATCATGCATGTATCAAGCAAAGACATGAATAAACATTAGATTTAAAGGGCTAATCATATCAGGGGCCAAGAATCAGACTCGCTCTGATACCATTTTTGTTGGGGTTTTATGGCGGAATATCGGTAACGCAGCGAAAACGCGGAAAATCAAAATTTTCCGATTTCAAAACTTTTTCTCGAATCAAATAAATAAACTTATTTATTTAATTATTCAATTATCAAATTCTGAAAAATTACACAAGAAATCATATTTCTTGGTAATTACCGAATTGCCCCATAACTTTGTAAATTGATCATTTTAGTCCAAAAATTATCAAATATAATTTTGAATGATTCTAAATCATTTCTAAAATGATTTTCAACACATCTAATGCATCAAAATCAGATTTCGCACAAATCCTCAATCTTGATACACACAGGATATCCTGAGGATCGGTCCACACCCAACGAATAGGCAGAGGTCTGATCTAAATAGATATGTGACGTGACTCTCATCTAAGTGTGGAGGATGTCTCATACATCCACAGTGGTATCTCAAGTCGAATGACCACTATGCTACTCAACCCGAGAAGATTATTATTGACGTTGGTGTAACATCAAAATGTGTTCGTAACTCGCTTCACAAAATTTCTAGAAGTAGAATTTTTGTCAGAAGGTGGTAATCATAGACAGGTTAAACTTGATAAAGTCAACCTGAAAACAACAAACCGACGGAGGAACCTGAAGTTCAAGTAGATGATGAACCTTCAACACACACACTCCGTAGGTCATAAAGGGTATCTAGACCTCCTGAACACTTGTATTTGATACAAGAAAAGAGACTCGATGTTCTCTTAGTTGAAGAGACTGATCATTTTACCTACAGAGAATCGATGTTGGACATCGACTCCGTGAAATGGCAAAGTTCCATGAAATCCGAGTTAGACTCAATGCATGAGAATCAAGTTTGGGACTTGGTTCCGCTTCCCGAATGAATTGTTCCTATCGGTTGTAATTGGGTTTACAAGAGGAAGCGCGGGACTGATGGAAAGGTTGAAACCTATAAGGCCCGACTGGTAGCAAAAGGTTACACGCAGCGATCTAGCGTCGACTACGATGAAACTTTTTCGCCAGTAACAATGCTTAAGTCTATTAGAAATTTTCTATAGCTGTGTATCATGACTACGAGATTTGGCAAATGGATGTCAAAACGGCTTTTCTAAATTGATTTCTTGATGAAGAAATCTATATGGAACAGTCGGAAGGTTTTGCGTCCAGCGAAAACTCGGGTATGGTGTGTAAGCTTAAGAAGTCCATTTATGGACTTAAACAAGCTTCACAAAGTTGGAATCTTTGATTCGACGAGATTATTAGATCGTTTGGTTTTCTCAAGAATTCGAAAGAATCTTGTGTGTATCAGAAGGCCAATGGGAGCATGGTTGTATTTTTAGTCCTCTATGTTGATGACATCATAATCATTGGGAATGATATAGGGATGATGCAAGGCGTCAAAGCGTACCTCTGTAAGAATTTCTCCATGAAGGAACTGGGAGAAGCTTCCTATGTTTTAGGCATAAGACTATATAGAGATAGAGAGGGGAAGCTAATTCGATTATCCCAATCAACGTACATAGACAAGATTCTGGAACTGTACAATTTTGATAACTGTAAGACAACAAATATACCGTTCAGACATGAGATTCATCTTTCAAAGAAGATGAGTCCACAAACAGAAGATGAGAAGGTTAGAATGTCTAACCAACCTTATGCTTCGTGTTTGGAAAGCATAATGTATGCCATGTTATGTACTAGGCCTGATATCAGTTTCCCTGTTAGCGTAACTAGTAGATATCAGTCCAACCCAGGCAATGACCATTGGATGGTGTAGGAACACAGAACCTGGGCGACGCTGTTCCTAGGCTCGCGGCCTAGTTGGAAAGTACTAAATAACATGGAGTCGCCACCCGGTGTGAACCGGGACAAAGATTTAAGGCCGCACTCACCCCTCGCAAGGGAAGACCTCAAACCGTTGGGTTCGGAATGGTCCCTTACTTATGTCACTTGTAATGAAAGGATTTATGTAATAATTTAATCAAGCTTAAGTAACACTTATTTCCAAGAGGATCATGCTTCTAAATTCTCATATGCAAAATAAAACTTATGTACACATTCACATATATCTCACATTTAAAATTGCATGCTTAACATATATCAAAATAGCAACGAACAAACAACTTCATTTGCATATTACATTCAGGAAAACACAAGCACACATATTAACCATACAAGCACACATATGGGCACTTTTCCAAGCGGTACGTGGAATTGTATCCCAAGTACAGACCGCACTACCGTCCATTCGGAATCGGCTACGGAATTTACGTCTGGGTTTCCATCCGATATACCGCAAGAAATAATACTCAAATGTTATCATGACATAAGCATATGAATTGTAATACATTAACATATTTGTATTTATACATGTGGAGATAGCTACTAGGAAAACTATGCATGAAATCTAATGAAGAGGACTCAGTTCAGTGGGTGCGCGTTCGTGTAGCGTTCATAAACGCGTTCGAACGGTAAACAGAAGGTTCGCGTTCGTTTGGCGTTTGATAACGCGTTCGAACAGAAATGAAACAGAATGCTCTCGTTTGTATGGTGTTTGTTAACGCGTTCGAACAAAAATGAAACAGAATGCTCTCGTTCGTATGGCGTTCGTGAACGCGTTCGAACATAAATAAGACCTGATGCATGAAAAGGCAAAATACATGTGCGTTCGAGTTGCGTTCGTAACCGCGTTCGAACGGGAACAGACCTGATGCATGAAATGGGACGCAATACATAAACGACAAATGAAGGGGCGCGGCGAAGTACTGCCGTAAAGGTGGCCTTTTGGGGCTCTTGATCTCTCAAAGAGAGGACCTTTAGACCAACATACTAAGCCCATGCGCTCGACTGAATCATGCATACAAAGAATTAAAAGCAATGATATTAAACATAATGTGCCCGATTGAACGTATCTTGTATCTAACCGAGCACACATCAACCGGCGCGGCAAAGCATCGTGGTAAAGGGCTTTAGCCCCTCCCCATAGGGGATCTCACATCGCACTTACTAAACCCATGCGCTCGGTTGAATCATGCATACGAAAATAAAGACAATCATATCAAACTAGGTATGCTCGATTGAACGTATCTCGCATTCAACCGAACACACATCAATCGGTGCGGCAAAGCGTCGTGGTGAAGGATTTTAACCCCTCCAATTAGGGAACCTTTCATCGCACTTACTAAGCCCATGCACTCGATCATATCATACGAGAATAAGCAACATACAGAATTTAAATGACAAGAAATAAATAAACCAAAGCAACACAACACAAGAGAAAGTGTCGTTTACTCAAGTGGTACGTGGAGTTGTGTCCCATGTACAGACCGCACTACCGTCCATTCGGATTCGGCTACAGAATTTACGTCTGGGTTTCCATCCTATATACCACAAGAGACAACACTCTTCCATTCATCCAATACCCACAACACACATCATACACACAACAAATGCCGCAAGTATTGAAAATATAATCAAAGTAAATGACCAGAAATTAAATAAGAATAAGTGTGAAAGATACCCTCAGGTCTAACCTTTTAAGCTGTCTCTCGGACTCGCGTTTCATGAAAATCGGAATGGGGGTAAAGCTCCGCAAATTTTCTGGTTCACTGGTTTGCCTCTTCATTCACTGTTCGGCCGCCCAAGCTACTGCTCCGACTCCGTTTTGCTGCTGTTTCCTTGTGGTTTTGCTGCCGTTTCCTCTGTGTCCTCTGCTTACTGTTTGTGGACTGTTTTGGTGTTCTTGGTGGACTGTTTTGTGTGGTTATTCAAGGATTGTAAGTGTATTTTATGTTACTTTTTTAAGGGATTTTAGTGACTGTTTTGGGAGTGATTTAGGCTGCTGTGTTTGTGTGATTATTTCAAGGATTGTAAGTGTATTTTATGTTACTGTTTTAAGGGATTTTAGTGACTGTTTTGGGAGTGATTTAGGCTGCTGTGTTTGTGTGATTTTCGGTGATGTATGGAGGTTTAGAGGGGCTGGTTTTTCGATGGTGATTAGGGGTTGTTTTGGTGCTTGTAGTTTCGGTGATGTGAGGGTGGTTACTTGTGGTGGATTCGACTATGGAGGAGATGGTTGGGGCTCTTTTGTTCTCTTTTTGTGTATATGTCAAGTGTTTTTTTTCTTTGTCTTAGGTGTGCATTAGAGAGTCTAGAGAAAAAGTGGCTAGGTTAGTGCATGTTTATATAGAAGAGAGCTAGGGGTTGCCATTGTCTCACAAGGAAAGGATTTTGGTATTCAATTAGGATTTCCAAGAAAGGCATACACAAGATTGAGGGGGGACAAAATATTTTAAATTAGGAAGTTGTAATATTTAATTTGTGTTGGTTTAGGAATACAAATATTTTAGATTGGTAATTATCTTATTAGATTAGGAAGTCAAATATATGATTGGCTTTAATTGGTTAGGATTGATTTTAATTAGGTATATCTTATTTTAATTTTAGTATATAATATATTCAATTTATTTATATTAGGCATGATTTTAGTTTAAGTTAGGTAATTATTTTATTTAATTGGTAAATGGTTTAAATATTTTATTTAATGTTTAATGTTTAAATTAATATTTATTTATTTAATTTGGGATGTGTTTTATGGGCTTTGGGGAGCTAAATGGGCTGGGTGTGAGGCTAGCAGCAAAACCAGAATTACCGACACCGTTCGAACGCTTCCTCGAACGCGACACGAACACCCGCAATCTGTTTTCCGTTCGAACGAAGTAACGAACGCAGCACTAACGAAGACAGTGAGCTTGTTTATTCTGAATTTCCCCTTCCGATATCCGTTTCCCTCGGCTTTCGTGACTCAAAAGGTAGTGCCTCCAAATGAGACTCATCATCGGGTTTCACATGCGAAAATGCAATGCCTACAGATGGTCATTAAACATATCTTGAAGTATCTTAAAGGCACTAAGGATAAGTTGATTATTTATAGAGGAAGTGAACTGCAAGTTAACAGGTATACGGATTCTGCCTTCCAATCGGATCCCGATGATAGAAAGTCTACATCTGGATTCGTCTTTACCCTTAACGGTGGTGCAGTTTGCTGGAAAAGTTCCAAACAGGGGTCAATAGCAGATTCCACCACAGAGACGGAATACATTGCAGCTTCCGAAGATGCAAAGGAAGCTGTTGGGATTAGGAACTTTATCACAGAATTGAGAGTTATCCCAAGTATCGAGAATGGGATTATGTTCTACTGTGATAATACTGGAGCCATTGCGCAAGCAAAGGAACCGAGGGCGCATCAGAAGTCGAAGCATGTGGAACGCAAGTACCACATCATTCGAGAGATTGTTTCGTGATGAGATATTATCGTGTGCAAGGTACTGAACGAAGATAATGTAGCAGACCCGCTTACGAAGGCCATACCTCCGAAGTTATTTGATAAACATGTGAAGTCGATGGGAATTAAAACAATCGATATTGGCACTAGAGCAAGTGGGAGATTTTGTTGGTGTTGGTGCTCAGAGCGCCAATTCCCCGTTGTATTTATTTCTAAATACTATTGTAGGACACAGAAATCAGCGACGTTGTTCTAGGCTCGTGGCTTAGTCGGGAGTATGGAATAGCCCGCGGGGGAACTAAACCGGAGAAATAACATGGAGTCGCCACCCGGTGTGAACCACGAAAATGATTTAAGGCCGCACTCACCCCTCGGAAGGGAAGACCTCAAACCGTTGGGTTCGAAATGGTCCCTTACTTATGTCACTTTTAACGATATGATTTGTGCAATAAACTAACCGAATATACTAAACATATATGCCCAAAGGTGACTTAGATCTAGTTCTCATTCATGAAAGTAAATCCTACGTCTAAGTTTGCATGCTTCGAAAGTAAGTCATCATAACGGCAAACATACAATAGCACACGGCAATCTCATGAACATACTTAAATTTTATAATGCGGAAAACAAAGAACAACCTAAACATAATGCAAATTCCAAACGCAAAATAAATAACTAATTATGCTTAAAAATAAACAACTAAATCATGCATAAAAAAGTAACGTAATCATGCTTAAAATAAATAACATACTAGGCTAAATCATGCTCGAATACAAGGTTGGATGAACCAAATACGTGTATCTCTCAAGTGGTACGTGGCATTGTATCCCGAGTGCAAACCGTAATACCGTCCATTCGGATTCGCTACAGAAGAATTTACGTCCGAGTTTCCATCCGATATACCACAAGAGAGAACATATTTCCATTCATCCAAAGGCCACAACATGCATCACAAAACGACTCTCATGCGATAATGTATTAAAATAAATAAAAAATGAAAGATAATAAAAAAGAAGGTTCCCACAGGTATAACCTCTTTTGTCATCTCTCGAAAGCGCGTTACATGGCCGTCGGAATGGTGAATGCTCCGCAACTCTTCCGGTTCACTGGTTCAACGTTTTTACTCGTTGTTTCGCTGTTTGAGCTGCTATTTTCACTCAGTTTCGCTGCTGCTTTAAGGGTATGTTCTGGTCATTGTTTTAAGGTAATTAGGCCACTGTTTTTGAGGTTTTTGAAGGGTTTGAGGCTGCGGTTTTTTATCACTGTTTTGGGCAGTTTTTGATGCAGTTTGCGGTGGTGGACTGGGCAATTTAGCGCTTGTTTTCACTGTAGTTAAAGGGCTGTTTTGGGACTGGACAGTGGGGGTTTATGTGTGCGGTTTCGGGACAGTTTAAGGGTAGAAAACTGGGCAGTATGTGGGGAGTTTATGTGTGCGGTTTTTTTTTATGAGCTCAAAGGCAGATGGCTTACGGTGTTATTGGCTAGTAACGAGTTGGGGGCAGGTGGCGTGTTGTGAAGGAGGCTGGTGCGTGAGTGGGGCTAATGGCGTGAAGCAAAGGGGCATGTGGCGTGGAGTGCCTGAATGTTTGCGTGAGTTGGGGCTAATGGCGTGAAGGGAGCAGGTGGTTAGGCTTGGAGGAGGCTGGTGCGTGAGTAGGTTTTAGGTGGCTATGCGTGAATGGTTTTATTTCTTTTGTTTGTTAATTTTTGTGAGTCTCGGCTAGGGGTATTTTCTTTGTGTTTTTTCGTGAGAATGAGCTAGGGTTGGATGTGTTGGTGAAGGGTTCTTTTTATAGGCAAATGGATGGGGGCTATCATTGTTTGAGAAGGAAAGGGATTTGTGCATTAATGGAACATATTTTTAATTAGTATTTGATTGGGAAAATTCTTTTAATTAGGGAAGTGATTTGATTTAATTTGATTTATTCTTTTTTAGTTAGGGATATGATTTGGTTTAATTAGGCAAGGGATCCATGGGATTTCTTTAATTTAGGAAGGGGATTTGGCTTGATTTATACATGTGTTTAATGTGTATTTTAGTATTTTGGAAGGTGAGTGGGCGCGTGGCTTAGGGTTTCCTTGGGCGTGTGGGCTTGGTCCATTTGGTGGGCTTGGGTGTTTGGTTTAGTGATGTGTGGGCTTTGTGTGTGTCTTGGGGGGTTTTGGGCTAAGGATGTGTTTTGAAACAGAGGTCCAACAAGCGAACCCGAAGCTAATCCAGTTAATTAAATCCATCAATGTGTCAATTCTTGACTCTTTCCTTCCGACGTTCGTTTCCCGCGGCTTTCACAATTGAAGAGGTAGTGTCTCCATACGAGACTCATCATCGGGACTTACATGCAAAAATGAAGTGCCTACAGTCGCCCCCACTTTGATGGGACTTGTACAGTGTGTGACAATGACAATCCTATCAAAGTACGTGCAATACATTTTTACTTACCTGGCTCGCCAGCTACCACTTGACTTGCATGTTGCTGAGTTGATCTGGTGGTGAGGTGCTGTGACCCCCGAGGTTCATCCCTGCAAGATGTTACGATCTCTAGGAATCACTACCGAACTGAACTGATATGAGGGCGAGGTGCTTCGACCCCTGGGCTTTGTTCCCGAACCATCTGTGGACTTTGTTCCCTAGTTGTGTAGAGAGTATGATTTGTTCCATGGGCTTTGTTCCCATTGTGCTGAATGTGATGGCGAGGTGTTTTTATCCCCTGGGCTTTGTTCCCGAACCACCTGTGGGCTTTGTTCCTGAACTGTGTAGAGAGTGGGATTTATTCCCGAACTGTGTAGAGAATAGGCTTTGTTCCCTGGGCTTTGTTCCCGAACTGTATTGAATGTGGGCTTTGTTCCCGAACTGTGTTGAATGTGGGCTTTGTTCCCGAACTGTATTGAATGTGGGCTTTGTTCCCGAACTATGTTGAATGTGGGATTCGTTCCCGAACGATGTTGACTGTAGGCTTTGATCCCGAACTGTGTTGAATGTGAGCTTTGTTCCCTGGGCTTTATTCCTGAACTGTGTAGAGAGTGGGCTTTGTTCCCGAACTGTGCTGAAATAGGGCTTTATTCCCGAATTGTGTTGAGAGTGGGCTTTGTTCCCTGGGCTTTATTCCCGAACTGTGTAGAGAATGAGCTTTGTTCCCGATCTGTGTTGAAAGAGGGATTTATTCCCCTGGGCTTTATTCCCGAACTGTGTTGAGAGTGGGCTTTGTTCCATAGGCTTTATTCCCGAACTGTGTAGAGAGTGGGCTTTGTTCCCGAACTGTGCTGAAATAGGGCTTTATTCCACCGGGCTTTATTCCCGAACTGTGTTGAGAGTGGGCTTAGTTCCCTGGCCTTTATTCCCGAACTGTGTAGAGAGTGGGCTTTGTTCCCGAACTGTGCTGAAATAGGTTTTATTCCCCTAGGCTTTGTTCCCGAACTGTGTTAAGATAGGGCTTTATTCCCCTGGGATTTATTACTGAACTGTGTTAAGAGTGGGCTTTGTTCCCTGGGCTTTGTTCCCGAACTGTGTTAAGTGTGGGCTTTGTTCCCTGGGCTTTGTTCCCGAACTGTTGATTGTGGGCTTTATTCTCTGGGCTTTGTTCCCGAACTGTGTGTCCTGGCAGTTTTTCTTCAAAACCTGCGAACAAAAACAAGACAAAGATTGTGTGCATGTGACGTGTATGCATGGATGCATGGATGTATTTCCTATTCCGATGGGTTAGGCCTTGCTGGTGCTTCTCGGTGTCCTTCGGCTATAACTGTCTTTGGTCGCCCCCTGAGCCTGCTTACAGTTTCTTTCTCTCAATTCTCTTCTGGTGATTGCTCAGATTCCTTTGGTCCCATGACTCAATATCTCGTTATGTCCCTGATTCGTGAGGTGGTAGACTGGTCACCCCCAGTCTTGATTTAGCTTTCTGCTCTCCGATGTTTCCACTTGGTCAGGATGAACCACATGGTGGGGCCTTCCATATCATCATACTATATTACATGCTACGAAATAGTCCCAATAATTATACATATTATCGTCCTCAAAGAATGCCCAGTAATGAAACCAGAGAACCTTCAAAATACTCAATGCAACTTAAATCCAAGTCTTTGAATAAATGATCTAAGCCAGACTCAAAGTGTGTGTGCAAAGGTTCTTTTGCAGATTCATCCCCAGGTGAGCCAACTCAATGATTTCGTCAAAAAATTGGGATCGATGGGTCAAACCAACCTAGATGTCTCAATTATGCCTGCAGTTGCTTTTCTGTGCTCAATGTGGTATGGTTTTCTTTCTCTTTTGTCTCTTTCTTTTTTCTTTTCATTTTGAACTTCTTTTTTCTTTTCTTTTTCCCTTTTTTTTCTCTTTTTTTTTTCAACACACCTACCCTTTAAGGTAGCATTTATCCTCATGGTGGTCCTAATACTCGCCCATGGGTAGCTTCACGCTTATCGGTTATAGGTGGTTCAATTCTTTTCTTTAGAGACTTTTCTTTCATTTTCAACCATACCACACATCATAAAATAAGCAAATCAAGATAGACATCTAAGCAAACGGTCATTCACCGACCTACAATTTCTTCAACTAGTCACCTTGCCAACTACTCATGTTTTTACCGCTAAGAACCTATAGTGAAGCGCTTACGAGTCTAACATAGATCAATCTCTCAAAGTATCAGATAAAAGCACATCAAGAGTTTATCGTTTCTAAGATTTCACCCTAAAGTAATCAATTTTATCATCGGACTTATGCCTAACTATTAAGGACTAAAAACAAACAATTTTTTTTTATATCTCTTTTTTTTTCTCTATTTTCTTTTTTTCTTTTTTTTTTTTTTTTTTTTCATTTTTTTCCACAATGGTCTTTCTATCCTTACTGTAAAGTTTTATGTCCCTCGGTTTCTTTTTCCCTGATATCCATGTTTGCTAAACTCTTTTTGACAAATCTTTCTTCCTTTCTAACCCAACGGATATCTATGATGGCTTTTAAGACACAGAAGGTTAACATGATGCATGTATGCATGAGATGCATGAAATGCGTGTGATGCATGGAATGTATAAGTCGGCCCATTATCATTTTAAAGCATTCAATCATACTATTGCGAGGTGCAAACTTGTCCCTGTTGAAAAGGCCCAACAAGTTTACACTTTTGCGATAACATGGCTAAACAACTTCAAATGATAAAAGGCCTAAACACGAAATGGCCCATGGGCATTTTAGAAGCTTTTGGCCCAATTGCCATAAAGCACAGACTAGTCCCAGTTTAAATGCCCCAACAAGCCCATACCTCACGACAAAAGGTCCAACTGGATCCAAATGACGATGGTCTTAAACGCAAACATAAAGGAGTAGTTTCTATTGGTCCTATAACTACGGTTCATATGTGGGTTTATAATGGTATAGACAAAGGCTCTCGTCGACGAATGATTGCCCACAACTAGGTCTCCCCACTCAAGGGTCTGAGCGACCAAGTGAGCGCACCTTTTTTATACACTAAGGTACGTGTCAATGAGTTATGGTGCGTGACTGACTGTCAAATGGATTTCCCATTGTAGATTCCCCAGAGGGAGGGTGGAGCGAACTCTCTCAAATACCCAAGCCTCTTAGGCTCTTATCGCCTTGGTGACAGGAATAAACAACAAGTCCTCCAAATTAGTCTGTCACAGTGAGCTGCGGGTAATGATTATATAGGTGCCTTCACAGCTTTTCCTTATAGAAAGGTAGTGAATGAAGGAAGACACCAAACCATTACCTAGCTTTCATAATGCCTTTGATTAAACCCATTCAAGTCACTGTATACATGGTTAACTAAAGCACAAATCACAAACATTACAAGATATTATTTCGGGGTTGATTCTCTATCCCTAGTGGAGTCGCCAGACTGTAAGACATAGAAATCGGCGACGCTGTTCTAGGCTCGCGGCCTAGTCAGAAGTAAGGAATAGCCCGCGGGGGAACTAAACCGGAGAAATAACATGGAGTCGCCACCGGTGTGAACCGGGAAAATAATTTAAGGCCGCACTCACCCCTCGCAAGGGAAGACCTCAAACCGTTGGGTTCGGAATGGTCCCTTTCTTATGTCACTTGTAACGATATGATTTGTGCAATAAACTAACCGAATCTACTCAAAATATATGCCCAAAGGTGACTTAGATCTAGTTCTCATTCATGAAAGTAAATCCTACGTCTAAGTTTGCATGCTTCGAAAGTAAGTCATCATAACGGCAAACATACAATAACACACTGCAATCTTATGAACATACTTCAATTATATAAAGCGGAAAACAAAGAACAACCTAAACATAATGCAAATTCCAAACGCAAAATAAATAACTAATCATGCTTAAAAATAAACAACTAAATCATGCATAAAAAAGTAACGTAATCATGCTTAAAAAAAATAACATACTACGCTAAATCATGCTCGAATACAAGGTTGGATGAAATGAAATACGTGTGTCTCATGAAATACGTGCAAACTATAATACCATCCATTCGGATTCGACTATGGAATTTACGTCCGAGTTTCCATCCGATATACCACAAGAGAGAACACATATTCCATTCATCCAAAGGCCACAACATGCATCAACAAACGACTCTCATGCGATAATGTATTAAAATAAATAAAAAATGAAAGATAATAAATAAAGAAGGTTCCATTAGGTCTAACCTCTTTTTTCGTCTCTCGAAAGCGCGTTATACGGCCGTCAGAAGGGTGAATGCTCCGCAACTCTTCCGGTTCACTGGTTCAACATTTTTACTCGATGTTTCGCTGTTTGAGCTGCTATTTTCACTCCGTTTCGCTGCTCCTTTAAGGGTATTTTCTGGTCACTGTTTTAAGGTAATTTAGGCCACTGTTTTTGAGGTTTTTGAAGGGTTTGGGGCTGCGTTTTTTGTCACTATTTTGGGCAGTTTTGATGCAGTTTGTGGTGGTGGACTGGGCAATTTTGCGATTGCTTTCACGGTAGTTAAAGGGTTGTTTTGGGACTGGACAGTGGGGGTTAATGTGTGCTGTTTCGGGACAATTTAAGGGTAGAAAACTGGGCAGTATGTGGGGGGTTTATGTGTGCGGTTTTTGTTGAGGAGCTGAAGGGCAGGTGGCTTACGGTGTTATGGGCTAGTAACATGTTGAGGGCAGGTGGCGTGTTATGAAGGAGGCTAGTGCGTGAGTGGGGCTAATGGCGTGAAACAAAGGGGCATGTGGCATGGAGTGGCTGAATGTTTGCGTGAGTTAGGGCTAATGGCGTGAAGGGAGCAGGTGGCTAGGCGTGGAGGAGGCTGGTGCGTGAGTAGGTTTTAGGTGGCTAGGCGTGAATGGTTTTATTTCTTTTGTTTGTTAATTTTTGTGAGTCTCGGCTAGGGGTATTTTCTTTGTGTTTTTTCGTGAGAATGAGCTAGGATTGGATGTGTTGGTGAAGGGTTCTTTTTATAGGCAGAGGGATGGGGGCTATCCTTGTTTGAGAAGGAAAGGGATTTGTGCATTAATGGAAGATATTTTTAATTATTATTTGATTGGGAAAAATCTTGTAATTAGGGAAGTGATTTGATTTAATTTGATTTATTCTTTTTTAGTTAGGGATATTATTTGGTTTAATTAGGCAAGGGATCCATGAGATTTCTTTAATTTAGGAAGGGGATTTGGCTTGATTTATGCATGTGTTTAATGTGTATTTTAGTATTTTGGAAGGTGAGTGGGCGCGTGGCTTAGGGTTTCCTTAGGCGTGTGGGCTTGGTCCATTTGGTGGGCTTGGGTGTTTGGTTTAGTGGTGTGTGGGCTTGGTGTGTGTCTTGCGGGGTTTTGGGCTAATGATGTGTTTCAAACCAGAGGTCCAACAAGCGAACCCGAAGCTAATCCAGCGAATTAAATCCATCAATGTGTCAATTCTTGACTCTTTCCTTCCGAAGTCCGTTTCCCGCGGCTTTTACAATTAAAGAGGTAGTGTCTCCATACGAGACTCATCATCGGGACTTACATTCAAAAATGCAGTGCCTACAACTATTGTAAATATTTTATTATGAAAAAATGAGTAATTTCTATAATATAATATATCTTCTTATATGGTAACGATGTAATAGACCTTATGATGATTAGTCATGATACAGTTACAAAAGCGTCACAAATGACATTGAGTTGTATCATGACGTTGTCATTCTTAGACTGTTCCTGGTCAAGGTTTACACTACTTGGTCAGTAAAGTAAACCCTTTGAGACTGGTACATGTCGTGTACTGGAATATATGATTCCAATGGTTTCTCAATGAACCATGAGTCTTGGAGACTCGTATAGACGTGTAGGTGTTTATAGCGGATAAACACTGAACGACTCACCGAAGATTCTTAATGGATGGTACACCGACGTCAATAAGAATCTTCTCGGGTTGAGTAGCATTTGTGATTCTTCGACTTTAGATACCACTATGAGCACATGAGACATCTTCCACACTTAGATGGCAGTCACGTCACTGATCTATTAAGATCAGACCTCCGCCTATTCGTTGGGTGTGGGCAGATCCTCAGGGTGTCCTGTGTGTGTCGAGATAGGATCCGTCAGTTCTGTGTACAGAGCATAGGTAGTCCATATATGATTAGCAATCAGATAAAAACCATGGGTCGTGGTACACTTTTGAAGTCAGTTATAAGTGTTCTTTTTAGAGATTGCTAATATAGACGTCGACGAGATTGTCCATATAGAGATTTGACCCTTACATCTATATCTCTGGGATATATCCAGATACTTTTGACGGATGAATTATACATTAGTCATGACATCGACCTGTATGATTCAACGAGTTTATCTGTGGTCGTCATAATTTACAGACACGAAATTGGATTTCGTGACGGATATGCCTGAATTTAGAGAGTCTCACTAGTGAAATATATTCGTAAAGCACTAAGGAAACTTTTATGAATAATACTGATTATTTATAAGTCGTTTAAAGGTTAAACGAAAAATACATGCGAATGGACCTAATAGTCATTTCCTAATTTTTGTGTATTTACATTTAATGATAGATTTTATCAAATACACATTAATTAATTATCAAATTGAGATATTTGACTAATATCATAAATATATATGTATTTGGATATTTAATGTAAATATAATACATATATTTAAAATATTTTTATTTAAATAATTATTTTATTATTAAATAATTAAATTAATTAAAATATAAATATCTTAAAGTTGTGATATTTATGGAAATACTTTTAGTTGCTTTATTTGACTTTAAGAAAATCATTAGATGGTTTGATGATGGCTTATGCAATTTGATAAAGTAAATTAAATGAAACAAAAATAATATCTATATATTATTATGCTATCAAATTCGGCCAAGGCCATTTTTGTGAAGTATAAATGTTTTGTTTCATTTTTAGGGTTTAAGGGTTCATTAGTTACCAAAATAAACACAAAAGAAGTTGAGAGAAAAGTTTGAAGGCAAAAGGAAAAAGCTTGGAAATCTTTTGTATTTGGAAGTTTTTCTTTAAAGCTTTCAACATGAAAATATTTATAACATTCTTAGCTTCAACTTGTGTTGCTTTGATGTTGTCTCTTCACTTATTATTTAAGTTTTTAATTGGTTGTGAACTTGAATGAAAGATGAATGCATGTATGGTTCCAAGTGAGCTTGAAATGGTTTCATAAGCCCTCTTTTGATTATTTGATAATCAAGTTGTCATTCTAGAGTTGTTAAGCCACTCATTGATGACCTAGAATTATTCTTGAGTTGTTTCATGATGGTTAGACTTGTTTGGTGTAGTAAAGAATGAATTAAAGTGTTGGATTTTAAAGATTTGGTAATATTGGTCAATTTGATGAAATTATAAAATTAGGGTTCTTAACCCTTTCCAAATTTGGGGCTTTTCATATATGTGATGTATTATAGTGTTTATATAATGCATATAAATTTTTGAGTTGATTGGATTTGATCTTGACATATTTTGAACACAAAATGACCAAATTGCAAAAATTGAAAAATTTGTGGTGGTTTCGGCAATTAGGAAAAATTTGGGGATTTGGTTGCAATCTGATTTTGATGAGTTGGACTTGTTGGAAATCACTTTAGAAATGATTTAGAATCATCCAAATTATATTTGACAATTTTGGGACTAAAATGATCAATTTGCAAAGTTATGGGGCAATTCGGTAATTACCAAGAAATTTGATTTCTTGTGTAATTTTTTCATAATTTGATAATTGGATAATTAAATAAATAAGTTTATTTAATTTATCCAAGAAAAATTTTGAAATCCGAAAATTTTGATTTTCCGCGATTCTTCTGTGTTACCGGATTTTCGCCATAAAACCCCTACAAGTGGGGGCGCTATATATAATATTACAGTGCCCCCACCCTTACGTGGCATGATCTGTGGCGTTCATTTGGTTCGATCGCACATGTGGCCGATTTTCATTTAAAGGCACTCAACCTTGGGCCCGGAGGTTAATGGGGTGTCCTCTAACTCTTGGGTGAGTTCACTGTTAAGGACAAGTGGCAGATTATTATTGAATGTTATTAGCTAAGCGGGAAATGTGAGTTTGAATTTGAAATAAAGAGAAATATTCGGTGGGTCCCTGTATCGGAAACTTGCTGGATAAACTTTAGGTCATTTTATAAATGTTGGTGCAGTATTTATAGTCTATCATTACCGAGATGCGGAATACATTTGAGAGGTTTTCTGAAGACAATAATTGTTGGTATTTGTTGTATACTTTATCTTTTTAGTTATGCTATATTTTGATTGTATTGGCATAGAATGTTGTAATGTTTAGAAGATTATCCCGAGAATTACGGGGCAGTTCATTTAGTTCCTGAGAAGTCTTTTTGGGCGTGCGAGGAAAAGATGGAGTTGATAAGCAGATTAAGAAGACTTAACAAAAGGGTTAGCTGAAGCAACAAAAATCTTAGATCTGTTAGTGTTAGATCAGTAGATTCATTTATTAAGAATGGACGTGGTTGGAAGCAGTCAGTATCAGACACCCATGACAAATAGGGAAAAATATCTTATGGATTGAGTTGGTACAAGCGCACATACCATAGTCGTATCGGTTGCGACAGTCGGCATATGTACGCCTGTGATATGTGCATAATATTCTCATGAATATTCAAAGGAATAAGAGGGGTGGGATACCCTGTATTATTTAGTTAATGATGACGGTAATTGGTTAAATGTCATGTAACAAATGTCCATGGCCAAAATAATTACTTCTTAATCAAATCCAGTCCCTACTAAAACTACCATGATAAAGCAAGAGGTGATTGGAAGGAGCAATGTGCCATAACAACTCAAGAATTAACTTTATTTATCATCATTAATATGATAAATATATAGTGCAAATGAATGAATAACAAAAGTTGTTCCTTTGAAAAGCTTGACACAGAAAAAAATGACCATTAATCTTGTGGTTGCAATGTAAATTATTTGATCAAACTTTTCAACATTGCTATTCTAATCTTATTGTATCAAATTTTCTTGGCCATTTGTAGGAGCAAAGCAGGATTTCCCGATATGCCTATGATATCGGCGACCACAACACTGTTGAGCTCATAGCTCGTAGAGAGTACAATTAGCCTACGGAGGACTAATATGAGAATTAAGGAGTCGCAACTCAGTATAAGACACTGATAATGATTTAAGATCATACTACACCCCTCGTAAGGTCGACCTCAAACCTATTTGGGTTCGGAACTATCCCTTACTTATGCTAGTATAGTATCAAGGTTTCAAGAGAGATATTATCATATCTTTTAATGCAAAAGCACGTAATATAATTGGAAAGCACACAAAAAATATAAACATAAAAATAAGAACGAATAATAAAAATCATATTCAGGGCGCAGTACCACAATAATACACTAAACAATGAAATTAACCATGTTCGGCTGGATTTGTATTTTAAGGTGTATGTCGACCGAATTTATTAGGAATCTGGCCGGATATGCAGTGTAATCATAGAATCATAATAATGTGAAGATTAAGTAAAAAATAAATGTGAGAACTCATGCAAAATACTATGAAAACAATAAAATGACAAATAAGGCAAAAATAAATAAATAAAAAAAAAAACAACAACAACTATTCTTTCCTTGATACATGGAGTTGTATTCCAAGTACAGACCGCACTACCGTCCATTCGGATTCGGCTACTGAATTTACGTCTGGATTTACATCCTATATATCATAGGAAAGAATTATGTCGGATGTAGCCTTATATACAGCCGAAGTTAAATTTATGACTTATGTATGTCCGGACGAAGATACTGTGTCAAAACCGTAAATTCGAAATTAAGTGATAAGGGACCTCATGTCTTACCTTATGTGTATCTCGATTCCGATAACACATATGAGAGTCTTGTTTGGTTAGCTTTTTTCTATTAGAAAGATTTAATGTGGTTTGTGAGTTTGTGATTTGCTATTATGTGGGTTGTTTTTCTGTTTTTTGACTTATGTATCAATTTAGAGTTTCCAAAATTCAGATCCAGAAGAGTCTTTTATTTGTGTGAAGGTCCTTCCTTTTTATAATAGTGACTTACAGTAATGAATGAAATAATCTCCTTTAAGGAGGAAATTATTAACAAGGCAATTGGTAGTTATGAAAGGTGTTAGTATGGAAAGGAAGATAATTGGAAAGTGTTTTAAGATGGAAAGGATTTGGGTTTATGAAAGTTGGTTAAGAAGGAAATAGATTGAATCCTTCTGTAAAATTGAAAACGTGAAGCATGTCCGACCGGATGTGTAGATATGTCCGACCGGAGATAATGGTTATGTTCAATCGGATGTGATGGTTTATATCTGTCTGGATGTATGTGATTTCTCTATAATATTAGACCTTATAACTTTCCTTAACTTTCATATAGTGCCTCTACTAGAGCGAAAATTATATTATGTGCCAGGTGTATATGTCATCTCTCTCACAGCAGGCGGGTCCCACAACTGTGTAGGGCCCGCCTAATGTGAGAGAGATGGCATATACACCCGGCACATGATATACCACCTCCTACTAGAGACTCAATATCGAATTAAATGTAAAAATATAATACCTACACCATCAAAATTGATCTTGAAACTACCAATTTTATTTGTTCCCCTCAACATCAAAATATTACATCTCTAATACACCACCATAAAGTCCATTAATAAAGTTGAATTTCCAGAAGTGGGAAGCTTACCAACTCGTACAAAGTTGACAAAAATCACCAAAATAAATGTAAAATAGAATAAATAGTTTGACTTAAAACATGATTCATTGCTTTAAGGCCATTTTGTTTCATAATCTATCTCAGAATGCGTAATTAGCTTTCCATTCCGCACGTGTGGAGAAATTTATATCACCCATTTGAAAAGCATAAACACGAGTTATGTCAAAAGTAAATTTTGTTTGAGATCTTAATTATGGCATTTTTTAAAAAAGGGTAATGCCAGTGATATTTTAAGAAATTATATATCTAAGTGTCCTGGTAGTCATTCATTAGATGGTGTAATAGTTAAATAAGTAATTTAATAATATATGAAATTTCACACTTAGATAAATAACACACAACTCGGGATGAAATCTCTTTGAATATCATTTGGGAAGTGTATTTTAAAAAATGATAATGATAATAATGTTAATATTTATTTAATTGCGATGAATACTTTGAATCTCAAATAATAATCACCAATTATTGGTAGGTGTTTGTTGGTTTATTTTTTAGTATTAATGTGCATTTCACATGTCACATCAATTGAATTCCAATTAAATAAGTGTAGTTTCCGTTTTTTTTTTTTTTTAGAGGGTGGAAGTTGGATATTACACCAAAATAAGGGGCTAAATGATTATTTTGCCCATAAAAGAGAAAAGTAACCATCTTAAAAAGACTGAACTACTTATTAATAGGATGATAAAAATCTCGGTAGGAATGAAGCATGTGGAGGTAGAGCCGGCCACGGTTTAGGTTCGGAATCGAAACTCAATCGGAATTAGAATCGGTTCCGTACGATTTAATTAGGGTTCTCACCCTAACCGAACCGTTGGATCCGTTCGGGTCCAATATAATATAAATATTTTTTTTAATTTTAAGCTATTTTTTATTTAATATAATAAAATTCAAATTAATAATTGTTTTTATTTTATTTATTTAGTAATAATATCACATTAACAAATTCTAACGGTTCGGTTCCAATTCTCGGTTCTATATTCTTGTGGAACCGGGAACCGGACGGTTCGGTTCCGATTCGGTATTGAACCGAACCGGTTGCCGGTTCTATGTGAAGGGCCGATACATTAAAGACGGGTAAAAAGATAAGTTCATATATCCGTTATTTGAATAGGTCAGGTACAAGTATATACATCTCATTTTTATAAGGTAAAATCCTTGAATCAACAGTGACCCAGCCCGTGGAAACCCGATATCAAGATAAGTAAAATTTTCGAGGCCGATTGAATGGGAAGGAAGAGTCCATGCCTCATGGGCCACGGACGATGCATTAGAGGTCCTAGCCCTGAGTGATTCTAAAATATTATTTAAAAATGTAAACTAAATAGTAATCAATAAAGCCCAACCCTAATCACTAACTAATGAGAGTGCAATTTGAATACTAGAAGAAAAACTTATCTAGGAACAACTCTTATATGATCATCTAATTAATGAGTGTCACATGTCCCAATTATAAATATAAAAAATAATAATAATGATAGTTATACTCTCTCTTCTTGAATGATCATTCAGAATTGAATTTTTTTTATTTTGTGCTCAAAATAATAAAATAATTTTAAATATTCAGAATTTTTTTTTTTTGAATTTACTATTTTAAGCATAAAAAATTACAATTTCAATATTGATTGAGTACTGCAAATAACATTGTTTCAAAAAAAGATTGTCTATAACATAATTGCGGTTTCAAACCGTAACCGAATTACAACCGAATCGTTGATCAACTGGATCACAAATCGTAACCGAACCGAATGGGTCCGGTTCGATTACGGTTGGTGCATTTTCCAACCGACGATCCGAGTTTTGGTTCAACCGTAACAAATATGATTCAACAGTTTTTTTATTATTTATAATATTTTTTACAAAAATAAATAAAAGTACGGTTCAACCGTAACCGAACCGTAACAATAAGGTTCGGTTCGGTTACAATTAAGGTTTACGGTTTCGGCTTTGGCCGAACCGTATTTCTATGGTTCGGTTACAGTTCGACCAAAACCGAACTGTAAACCGTATGATTCGGCCAAAATCAAACCGTAAATCGTACGGTTGATTCAGACCGTAATCGAACCGTGTGAAAATCTATCTACATCGTTTGCTAGGAATTCTCTCTCATTTTCGAGGTTTGGATATATGATTTTGTGCTTTCAATTATTCATTGGACATTTTCTGTAATGTATGTTTTCAATTATTTGTCTGCAGACTGCAATGTCTTGTTCAATAATTTGCCTTGGGGATATAGCTCTGGGGACATTCCTATTCAGCTTTTTTTCTATTTAAATTGTGTTTCTCATTTTAGACCAAAAATAAAATAAAATAAACTTATAGTGAGATCAATTCAATGAATTCAAATTTCCCATGTAAGAATTTATAAAAATGGAATTTTATTTTCGATTCATTAGAATCAAATCGGAAACATCTCTAATCTTTCAATTATGGTTTGGAAGTTAATTAAAAGTTATATATGATGCAAAGTAATCACAGAGGTTATAAAAGATGAGGTGAGGAAACAAAGTCAAAAAATGCTTTTATCAACTTTCAAGGTCTTTAATTTAAAAAAAAAAATTAGAATATATTTAGAAGGGTTTAAAATCATATTACAAAATTAAAAATATATTTCAAAATTAAAATAATATAAAATCTCTTAATAATAGGTTCAAAAGCGTTAAATAATTAGTTTTCACAAACTGACCCTTAATCTTTATTGTTCTTTAGCAAAAATGATTTGTAGCATTTGCCAAATCAACATTAGTTACCTGCATACAAGATATCCATAGTAATACCAGTTGAAATCTCAAAAGAAGTAATAAAAAATACTGGCAAATTTTAACTCATAATTATAAACATGCAAACTCACACATACAAAATGATACACTAAAGCTTCTTATTTTTGTCTAAAAATTTTCCAGGTCATGCTGCAGGTGCTTTGCCAAGCACAATTGGGAAATCCAGCAGGACAATCTTCTCAATAGCTGCCGAAAATGTATCCGAAAATTCGACATGCTTCGGATGCCTGGAAAATGTTGTGTAGTCTTCCTTCTTGTTGAATGTCATCAAGAATGCATGAGTGAAGCCTTGCCTAAGCATCTCCAGGCCCTCCACATCCTGTCCCCTGTTAAATTTAAAGGCATGTATGTTTTGTTCTTTTTTAAAAAAGAACAAATCTCTCTTGAACTCTGATGTGAGCGATATTCAAATTCAAGGATTCTTGTGTCACCTTGAAAGATATAACCTCTTTTCATAAACAAAAAGAGACATTAAGTAATTGTCTATGTTTACTATCATGTAATTAAAAGAGTAATATATTACTTTTCCTAACGCAAACGCCCGATTTTATTTTCGAATAAATCAAAGTTCTACGCTGTAGTTTAATTTTTGTTTATTTGAGAATGAAATCGGACGTGTGTATCAGACAGAATAGCATTTTTAATAAACGTAAAGGCCTTTTACTTATAATTAATTAAATAAACCAATGACTCACCATTCAAAAGATTTCACAGCATCAATCTCAGAAACAAGCTCCACCGCACAGTAAAATTGTCTAGCGTCATTGCCCTTGCTCTACTTTGACATATGAATGGGCCTTTAGTGTTTATTTTTTTTAAAACAAACAAACAAACACATTACCAAATTTATCACCTGAACATTACACAAATTTTTAAAAAGACTGTTGGACAAACTAATAAAGTTATTGAGAACTAGGCCTGGGCACTATCGGATTCGGATCGGATCGGACCGAATCCGAATCCGATCCGATCCGATAAACATGAATGAAATAAATCCGTTAAGGTTCGAATCTGTTATCAAACTCGAACCGATCTGATCCGATAACTATCGAATCGGATCGGATTTGTCCGATCCGATACGATAGTTATCGGATCGGACAAATCCGAATTTGATAAGGGATCCGAATTTGATAAGGGATCCGAATTCGAATCAACAATAAACATTAAACACATTACACATATCAAACTAGTCTGCATTCATAAACATGGTCTCATTCGATTGAAGCTTCCTCGGATAGTCTGCATTCATAAACATGGTCTCATTCTAATCCTCCATGCCACTACCTTCTCCATTCTCAGCCATCAGCTTTTCTTTTTCTTGTTCCTATGTGGAAATGACAATTGAACTCAGTTACACAAATTTCACATGAACCATCATCAATCATGGAGCTATAATGTGTAGTTTTTTCACATGATCAAATTATTTACACCATATCTCACGAAAATTAGGCACCAGAATAAAGCAAGCATCTGTTGTGCCAGAAGATATGGTAAGTTACACAACAAAAGACAGCCTCCACATTCTCCTCAACAGTCAACACAACTAACCAAATCAAAATCAACAAAATGCGTTTTCAAATCATCAAACAATGCACCAGCCTCTCTATCCCAATCGCCATTCCAATTTCCCTGCCAACACATGAGGAAAAGCCAAACACACGCCAACCCAGAAGCAACTAGCAAGCATAAATGAGTGAAAAAATAACAAGTGCAAATGACTAGTTGAAACTTGAGAGAGATAGAGAGACTTACAAAATTTGACTCAAACTCCACTGCCACTGCCAGCAACATGACCCAGTGATTGTGATTCAGATTGTAATTTACGATATTCTTCAAAGAAAAGACAAAAAAAAAAAAAAAAAAACTTATTAAAAGTTTGCATTTTATGGTATTCAGTATTCACAATAAAAATTAACAAAACAAAATAATAAAAAAAATTTACCTTCCTTAAGTTTTTTTGACAATGGCGGTCTATCAGAGTTTGATGGGAATTTTCCTTTTCCCTTCCGTTTTCTTAATTCTGTTAATTGTACATCAAAAGAATCTGATTATGACCCTGACCCACTACTGTTGGGTGAGCTTCCAAACCCACTCATCTACAATGAAGAGCAACAACAAAACAAAGAAAAGAAACAAATAAGAGTGATGTTCAAATAATTTTATTCGTCTGGGAAGAACTTGGAATCTATAGTCACAAAAGAATATGCCAAATAGAACATATTGTGTATTGTTAGACATATAGGAGTGATGTTCAAATACCAACTCTTCAACATAATCTCAAACTAGGGTGCCACAGGTAGCAGAAGGAATCTCTTTTGACAAGCACTAAAAAAGAATAAGGTGGATTGTCACATGCTAATACCATATTAAAACTTGTATCAGTTTTTGTGTATCTTGCCACTTAATGAATGGACTAAAACAGTTAAACAACATAACTATATCTTCATTCCTAATAATAGTTTGTTCTAACATAAATGACCTGCAAACTACCACGCACAGTTTGTGCTAACTATACTTTGAAGGATTTCAGAAAAGTGTGATATGGTGTGTATCATCAGGCATCCTAGAACAGAATGACCTGCAAACTACCACGCACAGTTACGCAAATTCAGGCATTATAATATCTTTCTGATTCTCAGTTCTGCAGAGGAGCAAAGTCTTTGCAAACCATCCACCTTCAAAGCTTCCTGATTCACATAGCACATATATAAGGGTGTGTGTGTGTGTATTGAAGTGTTAGTAAAAACTTGAAAGCAAAGTCTCAATATCATTAAGCTAGGCTGGCATATTTGCGCATCAATTTCTATATCACTCTTGAGTAATGAAACCAAATCAGAGAGCATCATGAATGCCTTTTGTTTTGTTTGTTTATTTTTTTGCGTCTCTTGTGATTCATTCTAAAAAATGTCCAAATTTCTTCTGAAGATTACCACTAGGGGCTTCATCAGCTTAATATATCATCTCCAAGTTGCAAAATCTAATTCTAAAGTACATTATTATGTATCAGAATCACCAAATGATATCTATGTTTGCTAGATTTAGCCAAGAAATTGATCGATTTTACTTCATTAAAATCAAGTTTGGTGCCTAATTACAAAAATCAAATCTCATTTTCTTAGAACTATCATAAGCTGCAAACCCATTCAAGTCGGCAAGTCCAACAACCACTCAAATTGGAAATCCAAAAATCCAGGGAAAGTAATAATTCAGAACACAATCAAATCAAAATCAAAATGGCAATATATACATAATACATGCAATGTTGCAAACCATCAAAATCAAACCTTGAATGGCTGCCTGAGTCGAAGACGAAAAGTGTCGAGTGAACTGATTCACTCAAACAGACAAACACTGCAGAATAGAAGACTGATTCACGGTGGCCGATGGTGGTTACTGGTTTGGTTTATCTGATCGGCGAACGGCGATGAACGAAACTTGAGTGCTGGTGGTGTTTGACGAAAATGAAAACGAAGATGAAGAGTGGTTACCGAAGACGAAGAGTGCTGATGGCGATGTTGACGAAGACAAAGATGAAGAGTGGTGTATTGGTGTTTGAAGTTTGACGAAGACGAATCGAAGATGAAGAGTGGTGTTTGAAGTTTGATTGATGAATGAAAAGTTGAAAATGAAAACCTAAAACAAGTAAGGTTTTTCATGCCCAAAACGACGTCATTTTGGGGCTTTTAACAAAAAAAAAATAACGGATCGAATCGGATCGAATCAGATTTTATCCGATCCGATTCGAAATCTGATGAATCCAATCGTCGCGATTCGATCGGATCCAGAAGCCTGATCCGATCCGATTCGATTCGGTTTTTTCAGATCAGATCGGATCGGATCGGATTAGGTCCGATCAGATCCGATGCCCACTCCTATTGAGAAGTGGGAGAAAAAGCAGTGCAGTAAGTGCAATCCAACCAAGGATGGAGAATCTACGTCATTTTTGCATATCGAATGTGACAAATTTAGTGATGGATTATAATTTAAAGATTTGTTAAGATTTTTCCTCCAAAATGATATAAAATATACTGTAATTTTTATTATGGTGTAAAAAAGTTTTTCCTTCTCCAACCATATATAGCTTTAGCCAATTATCTATTTAAGCTTGGGATTATTTGGAAATAATCGGTGATTAATTAAAAATTAATTGAAAATGATAAATTTGACATTTCGTTTTGTTGAAACGTACACAGCTTGCATGCATTGCATGCATTATGCATGTAAGCTGTGAAAACGTGTGAAGGCAGGAAGTAGGAAGCCAGCAAGCAAAAGCTGGAAACGTGTTGCCAACTGCCAAAACCATGTGGCTCTGTAGCACACGGTTTTGGCACTATAAAATGAGCCAAATTTTCATTCTTAAGCATCTCAAACAGAGTAAATAGAGAGTAAAGAGTGTGAAAAAGTTTTTTTGTAAAGTTTTAGTTAAGCTTTGTAATTCTTTTGTTGGAGTAATAAAAGAAGAGTTTTCCTCTCACTTCTCCTCTATTGTGTGAGTTTTTATCACAACAAGTGGTATTATGAGCTAAGGTTTAACGGTGGGATCCTGAAACTCAAAAACAGATGTTCGGTTCGGAAAATCGGTTCCGACGAAAGTTGTCAAGAATCGGTTTTGAGCATACCAGCAGCTTTTTCACAAAGAGACGAGCACGGTGGTATTTTCCGGCTATCGATCGGAGATCCCAGGACGCCACACGCGCCGAACAGAGGCTGTCTCACGCGTGCCCACTCGCTCCACGCGCTACTGAAGGAAGAAGACGCTGACTCAGCGCCACGTCATAGTCCAGTCAGCACCCAGTCAGCTGACATGTCAGCTAGTCACGCACAGTCAGTAGCCCAGTCAGCCAGCCACGTCAGCAAACCAGTCAGCGTACACGTGTCTGCCACGCCAGCACCAGTGCCACGTCAACAAAATTCTGGTAAATTTCATAAAGGTCCCTATACTTTCTAGTAATTACATTTTAGTCCCTAACTTTCCGAAATTGCACTTTGACCCCTGTAATTTTCTGAAATTTGCATTTTGGTCCCTGTGTCAGATTTTGACAAACGAAGTGTCATTTCCACCATTTTCGACCATTCCAGACGCAACGATGAGCTCCGTTTTTGAAATTCTGCTTAGAATTTTTATAATGGATGGGGCAACGGAAAAATAATTTTGTTGACTAGCACCAATTATTTCACATGGAGAGGAAGGACGAAAGACCTTCTGTATGTGAAGGATTATGATGGATCGGTATTTCTGGAGCAGAAACCAGAAGCAATGTCCGATGAAATATGGAATAATCCTCACCAGAAGACATGGAGTACTATTCGTCAATGGATCAACGATAGTATCGTGAACCATGTTAGTGAAGATACAAATACACGTGTCTTATGGAGAAAGCTGGAGGAGCTTTTTCGAGTAAAGACTGGCAACAACAAGTTGTACTACATCAAGAAGATGATGGGATTGAAGTACGACGAAGGTACAGCTGTGGCAGACTATATCAATGATTTCCTCGGCACCATGAAAGAACTGTCTGGATTGTGCATAGACTTCAGAGATGAGGTAAATGGCTTAATACTCCTAAATATGTTACCGGAATCTTGGGAAACATTCAGATCTATGGTGATAAATTCAGCCGCAGATGGGAGAGTCACACTGGAGATGGAAAAAACCAGGATCTTTGAGGAAGAAAATATGACGAGAATGCAAGGGACATCATCAACCTCAACAGAAAGAGAATGAGTAAAAGCCAAGGCCCAGGTAGATCAGACAAGAACCGAGGTAAATCAAGAACGAGAGATATTGAGTGCTACCATTACAAAAAGAAATGCCATATGAAGAGGGATTGCTACAAATTGAAGAACGAGTAGTCCAGAGACAACAAAAGGGATAATAACTCTAACCAGTAAAGAGTTACTACTGCCACCACCGATAAAACCTCCAAAGAATTCTTCATTGTCTATGAAGAAAATATTGTGAATCTTGCCAGCCACGAGACCAATTGGGTGATAGATAGTGGCGCCTCCATACATGCCACATCTCGCAGAGACTTCTTTTCATCTTACACACCAGAGGACTACGGTGCTGTAAGGATGAGGAATGATGGCCAGTCCAAAGCCGTCGATATTGGAGACATCTGCCTTGAAACAGACAACGGGACAAGGCTAGTCTTGAAGGGAGTCAAACAAATCCCAAATATCTGGTTAAACATGATCTCAACAGGCAAGCTGAATAATGAAAGCTTCTGCAGCACCTTTAGTGACATCACCTGGAAGCTCACTAAAGGATCAATGGTGATAACTCGAGGTAAGAAAGATTCAACACTGTATTTGATACATGTTAAAATTTCCAATAGTAGCATAAATACGGTCAAGTAATGAGGCAGTCGAGCAGTCGAGCTAGGCATAAAAAGCTTGGTCATATGAGTCAAACGGGGATGGTGATGAGCGGAAAATATATCAATATTTACCGCCCCTTTTACTTAATATTTTGTTTAGTTTCTCGGGTTTGATGAACGTTTTGATATGTTTTATTTTATTTTGCAGATAAAATAATATCGGGACTCAATGAAATCATTTAGGACGAAATGTGGATCAAATAAGGGCAATTATTGGACTTGATATATTAATTTTGGAGATTGGAAATTTGAAAGGGCGTTTTTGACGAAGTGCAGTTTTGGAAATTCCAGTTTTGCGCATCTGTCGTATTTTGGGCATAACGTTTTACTCAGATATCGGATTGCGCTGATTCAAGTTCCAGATTAAAGAAGATTCAAAGATCTACAACTTTGAAAGAGAAAATATTTTCAAATTCGGATGATTTCAAGACCGAAATTGATGAACCATCCAAAAGTGTGTGGAGTGTAATTATTAAAAGTCATTATCAATCATTTTCAAAGCAAAATATTAATTAATAAATAATTAATAAAAATTATCAAATCACCACCAAACAAGATAAGCAATTAGTGGAGCAATTATGGATTTGGTGGAGTAATTAGTGGAGAAATTAATAATGGATTTGGTGGAGAAATTGATTGATGATTTGATGGTGGCAAAATTTTGCCTATAATACCAAGCCATTTCATTTGTAATATTCATACTTTCTTCTTTGAAATCCTTAATGAAAAAATAAAAAGATTGTATCTAGTTTGTTTATTTTTAGTTTTCAGTAATTAATTTTCAATTTCGCACTTTCTTTTCTTTACTTTTCAGTTTTACTTTCCGTAATTTACTTTTACGCATAACACTTCCTTTCTTTACTTTTTCAGTTTTTATTTTTCAACCATGAGGAGGTAACTTCCCTCTGCCGAGGTGAAAGGTATTTTTTACTGTTACTATCTTAGATTAATCTCCCTTAGACACAACATATTCACTATTCTAAAATTTGACTTAAAAAGGAATACCGCTATATTGGTCGGTGGGCTATTTAATTTAAACTGTTAAACCTGACTAAGCAAGGATACCGCCAGATTGGTCGGTTGGTAATTTAATTTTGGTTCCGCCTTTATGGCTGGTTATTTCTTTATCGCCTACATGGCAGGTTCATGGACAAAATTTTACCGCCTTTATGGCTGGTCGGACTTAACTTGACTTAATCAGGGTGCGCCTATATGGTCGGTTGGTTTTAATCTCACAAGTGATTATGTTATACTAAGGGAGATATCTAAGTTAGTAATTAGTAAAAGTAATTCCTTTTATCTTGCAGTTTATTTTCATTACTTTCCCGCTTTTACTTTCTCGCAGTTACTTTTTAGCATTTTTATTTTATGTCTTTTAAGTTTTCATTAGCCATAGCTATGTATTGTAACTAAGTTAGTATCTAGGTTTGTGATGAATTTCAATATAACCGGTTTATAAGGGGTTAGATTATAGGTTGGGTAATTTAAAGATTTATTTATTGAGTCTTAATCTTAATGCTTTTTATTAACTGGCCATTAATAAAATTGATTAGGTAAACTTAAAATGAACTAGACATAGGGATTTTAAGTTTAAGACCTTAGACTCAATAACCCACGATCTTCCTTGAGGATAGATAACCCTTTTAATAGATTTCCTTACAGGATAGGAATATACCTGTCGGGGGGGGTAGCCATAATTGGAACTTAATCTTAATGAATCTAGGTAATTTGGTTGACATAGACATATGGTTCAATTGGATTATACTAGGTATTTGAAATTGACCATCGGAAGAGGCTTTTACATAAATTAGTGTTCCAGGTTAATAAATCAATATATTACCCAACTTTAAGATAACCACTTCATCTCCTAAATAATATTGGAATTAATCACAACCCTGGATAGTTTTATAAATTGGATTTTTCTCAACCTACTTTTAAGCAATTTTATTTACTTGTTTTAAATTTAGAATCATCGTCATTTCAAATCAATCAATCAAACAACCTGTTAGATACTGGTAATCAGTTGGCCCCATAAATTAATAACAAAAAGGTTTTAAGTCCTCGTGGGATCGATACTTTTTATACTACTTGAACGATACGTGCGCTTGCGTTATACGTGTGTGATTACGCCGGTCAAGTTTTGGCGCCGTTGCCGGGGACTTATTTATCTTTTACTATTAGTTTAGGGGTTAGATTTGTTACTTGTATCTTATTTTTCTTTTTACTTATTGTTTTTGTTTTCTTGTGTTTCAGGTTCTCAGACATTTAATGAGACGAGCCAGAAGCTTTGAAATCCATCCGCTTGACCCTGAGATTGAAAGAACTATCAGACAGTTGAGAAGGGAAAGGCGAGAAGGCCAAGAAGCAATTGTTAACATGGAACCTGAACCTTTGGAGGCTGCACCACCAATTCCCATTCGAGACAGAACCATTCCAGTAGTAGATGGCCTCATTTCCTGTATTGTACTTCCTCCCTTACCAGCAAATGCAGGTGACATCAAAACTTGCATTCAGATGATTCAGCATCAGTTCAGTTTGGGGGGAATGCAACTGAAGATCCTAATGCCCACATCAGCAACTTCCTGGAAGTTTGTGGCACTTTCAATTACAACCGAGCATCAGAAGAAGAAAAGATGACTGCGGGTTTTTCCATACTCCTTGAAAGACAGAGCAAAGGCCTGGCTACATTCACTATCAGCTGGTCCATCACAACATGGAACACTCTAGCCACCAAATTCCTTGCAAAATACTTTCCACCAGCCAGAACTGCAAAGTTGAGGAATGACATCACATCCTTTGTGCAGCAAGATTCAGAATCTTTGTACGAAGCTTGGGAAAGATACAAAGATCTGCTCCGGAAATGTCCTCACCATGAGATTCCAAAATGGCTTCAAGTCCAAACTTTCTATAATGGACTTTCTGGATTGATGAGAACCACTATTGATGCTGCTGCTGGAGGAGCTTTGATGTCAAAAGGAGAAGATCAAGCCTGGGACCTAATCGAAGAGATTGCCAATAACAATTCTTTGTGGCCAACAGAAAGGAGCTTGATTCAAAGAATTGCAGGAATTTATGAAGTTGGAGCCAACACAGCAGTTAGTGCCAAACTGGACCAGATATGCAAATTCATGGAGACTCTCAACACTCAAAGCAATATTGGAGCAACAAGTTCAACATATGGAGGAGCACCAGAGCCAACTCAACCTGAAGAAACGGTGAATTATGTCAACAATTTCAACAGACAGGGAAACAATCCATATTCCAACACCTACAACCCAGGGTGGAGGAATCATCCCAATTTTCATGGAGCAACAATTCTGGACAAAGGAACAATCCACCACCAGGATTTCAGCAACAGAACAATCCACCACCTGTATTCCAGCAACATAACAAAGGCCAGGAGCATGAAAAAGAACCAGTAATGGCAGAAGTGCTGGCTCAGTTAAAAAAAATACGATGCTATGATTCAGAACCAATCAGCTTCTATCAAAGCACTGGAAAATCAGATTGGACAACTGGCCAATGCTCAGAGTTACAGACCACCAGGAAATCTTCCCAGCAACACAGAACCGAATCCAAGGAACCGAGGAAGGAGCAATGTCAAGCCATCACCTTGAAAAGTGGTACTGAAATCAACAAAGATGTTGGAATCAAGGCAACCATTGAAGCCAAAAGAAGCAGAGCAACAGATGGAGGAAAAAGAAGCAAAGGAAAAAGAACAGATTACTCCACCTCCACCTTTTCCTCAGCGTCTTCAGAAAAACAAACTGGACAAGCAGTTTGCTCGATTCCTGGAAGTATTCAAAAAGCTGCACATCAACATCCCATTTGCAGAAGCCTTGGAACAAATGCCCAGCTATGTCAAATTCATGAAAGATATTCTTTCACGAAAACGAAGATTGGGAGATTACGAGACAGTAGCATTGACGGAAGAATGCAGTGCCATCATTCAGAGGAAACTACCCCAGAAACTGAAAGATCCTGGCAGTTTCACAGTCCCGTGCACCATTGGAGAACATTACATCGGTAAGGCTTTATGTGATTTAGGTGCTAGTGTTAACTTGATGCCTTTTTCTATTTACAGGAAAACAGATTGGAGAAGCAATGCCTACCTCTGTTTCTTTGCAACTTGCCGATCGGACGCTCGCATTCCAAGAGGAGTGGTTGAAGATGTGTTGGTGAAAGTTGACAAACTCATTCTCCCAGCTGATTTCATTATCCTTGACATGGAAGAAGACAAAGATGTTCCTATCATTCTTGGGAGACCATTCTTGGCTACAGGGAGAACTGTGATTGATGTACAAAAGGAGAACTGACCATGAAAGTTCAAGACCAAGAAGTTACCTTTAATGTTTCAAAGCCATGAAATTCCCGAGCGATGAAAGGAAGAAGAATGTTTCAGAATTGATGTTGTTGATAGTATCATTCAAGATACTGATACAATTCCCACAGACAAACTTGAAGCTTGCATCACCAACATGTCTGACTGTGAGCTTGATGCTGTGAAATTATGGAATGTATCAACTATCTTGACAAGCCGTTTCGTTTCAAAGTGACACAACCAATTGAAAGTTTGGAACTTCAAAGACAGACCGGATCAAACCCTCGATTGAAGAACCACCGCAGCCTGGAGCTGAAGTTACTCCCGAGCCATCTCAGGTATGCATTTCTTGGAAACTCTTCTGAATTACCTGTTATAATTTCTTCGTCGCTAACATTGGAACATGAAGAAAAGTTGTGAGAGTATTGCGAGAGCACAAGAAAGCCATTGGTTGGACTATAGCAGACATTCGAGGCATTAGTCCATCATTTTGCATGCACAAAATCTTGATGAACGATGAGTACAAACCCACTGTGGAGCATCAACGGAGACTCAATCCAATCATGAAGGAAGTCGTGAAGAAAGAAATCATCAAATGGTTGGATGCTGGCATCATTTATCCCATTTCAGACAGCAGTTGGGTGAGTCCAATGCAATGTGTGCCGAAGAAAGAAAGGAGGAATTACTGTGATCACCAATGAAAAGAACGAGTTAATTCCGACAAGAACGGTGACTGGATGGAGAGTATGCATGGACTACCGTAAGCTGAACAAAGCCACCTAGAAAGGACCATTTTCCGCTGCCATTCATTGACCAGATGTTAGACAGATTGGCGGGACATGAGTTCTATTGCTTTTTGGATGGATATTCAGGATACAATCAGATTTCCATTGCACCAGAGGATCAGGAGAAAACCACATTTACATGTCCTTATGGTACTTTTGCTTTCCGCAGGATGCCATTTGGACTATGTAATGCCCCTGCCACATTTCAGCGTTGCATGATGGCCATCTTCTCAGATATGTTGGAGCAGAGTATGGAGGTTTTCATGGATGACTTTTCTGTATTTGGAGATTCATTTTATCATTGTTTGCAAAATCTTGAACATGTATTACAAAGGTGTGAAGACACGAACTTGGTACTCAACTGGGAGAAATGCCACTTTATGGTACAGGAAGGCATTGTTCTTGGACACCGGATCTCACAAAAGGGAATCGAGGTAGACAAAGCAAAGATCGAGACAATTGAAAAACTACCTCCTCCAACATCTGTCAAAGGCATTCGGAGTTTTCTTGGACATGCAGGTTTTACAGGAGATTTATCAAAGACTTTTCCAAAATTGCAAAACCTCTTTGCAACCTTCTGGAAAAGGATGTGCCTTTCAACTTCACCAAAGAATGTCAGGAAGCCTTCGAGATCTTGAAACAGAAGCTGGTTTCTGCCCCCATCATTGTAACACCAGACTGGACCCTTCCATTTGAAGTAATGTGTGATGCTAGTGATTTTGCTGTAGGTGCAGTTTTGGGACAACGCAAAGCAAAGATTTTCCACACCATATACTACTCCAGCAGAACTCTAAATGAAGCTCAACTCAACTACACAACCACTGAAAAGGAGTTGCTTGCAGTTGTGTTCGCTTTTGACAAATTCCGTTCTTATCTGTTGGGTCCCAAGGTGGTAGTCTACACAGATCATTCAGCAATCAAATATTGATCACGAAGAAAGATGCCAAACCCAGATTGATCCGTTGGATACTTCTTCTGCAAGAATTTGAAGAATTGACGTGGAGATTCGAGACAGGAAAGGAACAGAGAACCAGGTGGCAGATCACTTATCGAGGATCGAGAATGGAGAAACAGCTGGCAAAGAACTGTCAATCAAAGAAACTTTTCCAGATGAACAATGTTTGCCATGAAACAACAAGATACCCCTTGGTATGCTGACTATGTCAACTACATTGTGTCAGGAAAATGGCCGTTGGAATGGACAACTCAACAACGGAAGAAATTCTTCAAAGAAGTCAAGCACTATATCTGGGATGAGCCGTACCTGTTCAAACGGTGTGCTGATCAATTATTGAGACGGTGTGTTCCACAGGAGGAGGTCAACAGTGTTTTGCAGCACTGTCATTCATCACCATATGGCGGACACTTCAGCGGAAACAAAACTGCAGCAAAAGTCCTTCAATCAGGTTTGTTCTGGCCTACACTTTTTAAAGATGCTTATCTTTTTGCTTTTCAATGTGACAGGTGCCAGAGAATGGGGAATATTTCGAGAAGAAACGAAGGACCATTGCAAAACATTCTGGAAGTTGAGATATTTGATGTGTGGGGTATTGATTTCATGGGACCCTTTGTTCCATCATTTGGAAACCTGTACATCTTGGTTGCTGTAGATTATGTCTCCAAATGGGTTGAAGCAATTGCACTGCCATCCAATGATTCAAAAGTGGTGATCAAATTCCTGAAAAAGAACATTTTCACTCGGTTTGGAAAACCTCGAGCAATCATCAGCGATGGTGGCTCTCATTTCTGCAACAAATACTTTGATGCACTTCTATCCAAATACGGAGTTACTCACAAGGTTGCCACAGCCTACCATCCACAGTCAAATGGACAGGTTGAAGTTTCAAACAGAGAAATCAAAAGAATCTTGGAAAGAACCGTTGGATCAACAAGGAGGGACTGGTCTACAAAAACTGGACGATGCATTATGGGCCTACCGTACAGCTTACAAGACACCCATTGGTATGTCACCATATCGATTGGTGTTTGGGAAAGCATGCCATCTGCCAGTTGAGCTTGAACACAAGGCGTACTGGGCACTGAAGAAGTTGAATTTTGATCCACAAGCTGCAGGAGAGAAAAGACTTCACCAACTCAATGAATTGGAGGAATTTCGCCTACAGGCTTATGAGAATGTCAGAATGTACAAAGAAAAGACCAAGAGATGGCATGACCGAAAAATAGTGCACAGACAGTTGGAACCAAGGCAACAGGTGTGTTGTACAACTCGAGGTTGAAACTTTTCCCTGGAAAGTTGAAATCAAGGTGGTCAGGTCCATTTGTGATCACTCAGGTTTTACCATATGGAGCTGTTGAGTTACTGGATCCCAATACCAACAACACATTCAAGTTAACAGTCAGCGGGTTAAGCATTATTGGGGAGAACCGTTGGAGCGTCAAAAAGAAACTGTCACACTTTCAGATCCAGCCTAAACGTTCGAAAAGTCACGTCTAGCTGACGACTTTAAACTTAGCGCTCGCAAGGAGGCAACCCATGCAATTTGTGTATATATATATGTGTGATTTTGTGTGATTTAATTTTGTGTGTTTGTTTTGTTTTTGCAGATTAAGATGGAAGAAGCTCTCGTAAATCTTCACAAGCAATTTCCTTCTCTCCCTCAAAAATCTCTGATGAAAGTTTACAAAGCTCGCTTGGAACGGATGAGACTACTGATTTTGTTGGGTAATCGAAGCACGAATTCGTTTAGCAGGTGAGTATTCTGAGTCTTGTAATTCTTATTTACTTGGATTTGAAGAAGCACCTATGCAAAGAAACGTAGAGCTAAGCAAATGGGTGTTTGTTTCAAATGTGCACGTTGGAATTATAATACTCGTTGTCGTTCTTTAGGAATGGTGTCTGATAATCGAGAAGACAAAATTAAATTCATTAGGGATGGCTTGAGTAAGGAGTCTTTAGATGATCTATCTTCGACTCTTGAGACGCATTCCAGTGGATATGTTCATATAGCCATTCGCCAATTACATACACAATTTGTAAAAGAAAGACAACAGTTAAGTCTTGGGAATCTGACTCAAAAAGACCATGTTTGCCAATTTATAAGAAAATTGGATGGGAAGCTTGTCCCTGACGCATAGATGTCAATCAAGCCGTTACTTTTCTTGTACATATTATATCTCTTTGTCTTTTTCTAATAATTATGATTTGTTTTGTTGTTTTCTTTTATTTTCTCCGACAGGATCCAGATTTTTTTACTATCACGATTTTTTTACTATTTTGATACTAATCGTCATCTGGAAGATACTTGTGCTATTTTTACTCACCCTTTTCAGGTACTATAAATTCAGCTCGTCAATGCACTTTTGAAGGCATCCTGATTTGAGAAAGAAATACATAAAAACATGGAAGCCACTTCAAGAAGACGAGTTGAAAACATTTGTGTTTTTTGCGGTAGTAGTGTTGGTACTAAGCCACAATACATAGAAGCAGCACAGGAATTGGGTCGAGTCTTAGCTACAAGAATATGCACTTAATATATGGCGGGGGCAATCTTGGACTAATGGGGATCGTTTCAAAGGCCGTCAGGAAGGAGCAGTCATGTCTGGGAATCATCCCAAAACCCTTGGCAGAGGCAAATCTTATTGGATCATCAAACGGAGAGGAACTGATCGTGCCAGGTATGTCTGAACGACTGGTAAAATGATTAACCGTGCTGATGCTTTTATCGTTTTGCCAGGTGGCTTGGGTACATTGGAGGAAATATTTATAGTATTATTTTGGGCGAACCTGAACATACACCAGAAACCGCTTGGACTGCTCAACGTTGATGGATTTTATGATTTTCTTTGTGTGTTTCTTGATGATGCTCGGAGAAATGGGTTCGTGTCAAAACCTTTGAAAGAACTCCTCTTCACTGCCAGAACTGCTCCGGATCTAATAGACCAACTCATAGCCTATGAACCACAAAGTTGACCCTATCCTTTCAAAGATAAATTGGTTCGAAGACGATCGTGGTAAGAGGCGTCGTGTTAATCTGGATCTTAACCTTTAATTTCTGTAGAATTTCAGCTAACCAGGTATTATCTTCTAAACTCTTCTTCTACTATTTAAGACATTGGGACAATGTCTCATTTAGGTTTGGGGGAGGGAATTAGCTGATTAATATTGTTTTTAGTTGTATGTTGTTTTTATTTTGAGTTCAAAATTTTTCGAAAAAAAAAAAAAAAAAATGAAAAATTTTCAAAAATTACAAAAATATTTGCATTTTTGTGTTTTTATTTTGACTAAAAAGGTGAAATTGGTAAGAGATAGCCGAGTAAGGAATTTCCACTCCTGAGACGTATCTCAAACCAATTTCGAAACAAGTTAATTTTTGTTTATTTCCTTTTGAATTATTTAATTTGTGAATTCTCCATAAATCTGACTAAAATGGATCTTCATATGCTCCGTTAGCAGGTATTATCAACATACATGGTAACACACGGTCAAGAGCTAAAATTGAAAATTTTGTAATATTCAGTGCTATAGCTTAATTGGAGGAAGCATCTCAAAAAAGTGATGAGTAAAAAAAAAAAAAAAAAAAAAAAACGTCTGAGATTCGAGTTATTAAGTCTGTAAGGGTGTCTTAACACCCAGTGCCCTAAAACCAACTGATTTGGGAGTCACTGGCCAAAAGCTCGCTACATGGATCAAGGATGTTGCAAAAATATTTATATCTATGTCTGGGTAATTAAGTCCGTAGGGGTGTCTTAACACCTAGTGCCCTAAAGCCAACTGGTTTGGGAGCCACCGACCCAAAGCTCGCTACATAGAAAGAAGATATTGTATATAAATAAAAAATAGAGAAAAAGAAAAAAAAATCAGAAAAATCAAAAAAAAAAAATTTTACTCCATTACTATAAAAAGGTGGGAAATCTAATAGAACCTTAGGACAAAAATATTATTCTCTTATCAATTGCACTTGTGACTGTTGTGGGCAAAAATGAGTTGATTAATATTTTGCTGCTGTGTGGCTGTGTATATGGGTAGTAATATAA